>JAIPRL010002895.1:0-53080 GCA_025469235.1 Pemphigus obesinymphae | reverse complement strand
TCGTAATAAGGTAAAAAAGGATGGTTATTCTTTAAGTTCAAAAAAACTACTGGGGACTTCTTCTGCTTGAAAAAGTGTATACATGTAAAAATAAAAATACAACACGTCATTTTAAAACTCATGAATAAATAAGAAATCAGAAAATAACTTCTAACTGCCAAGATATCTACATTATTGTTTGATTCACACTAATATAGTGTAAAATAAGCAGTACCTATTACTTCAATATATTTTCTATACTGGATGGACATAAATACCAGCTTCCATGTAGTTAAAAAGACCGGGCTCAGCCCAATATTCGTGAACGGCCAACGTCATGGCGTGTGCGTAAGTGGTACATCGATTCTTAACGATTACGTGCATGCTATTCTAGGTACCTACTAAAATTGCGTATAGGTACCAAAAAGTAAAATCCCATTCAAAAATTTGCATTGTTCTTCGGGCAAAATTTAACTAAATTAAGATACTTTTGTATACAGTTAACTTGAAGTTAACACGTTAATTTTAATAAAAAAGTAACTTATTAAGCTAAAAGTTAATCTGAAAAAAAGTAATGCGTTAAGTAACTTAATTATAATTAACTTAACTTTTTAACTTAATTTTAACTTTTAATTCGTTAATGCCCAGCCTTGCATACAACAGTCGTGTACCGATTCTAACACTAGCGGAAAAAAAGAGGGACCATTTAATTTGGAAAGAATTACCCCGAAAAATGTAGAATGAACATATAAAAGAGGGCCCCGACCACGGCCAAAACAGACGACTTATGCCACTAGCTAGTACATAGTCTTCACGCTCGACGGTTTTTTGAAATTATACCTCTCTGGTACTTAGTTATATTTTTATATTTTTTTGGACTAAGAATATTTTTTTATTCTTTGGACATAGTCATTTTTATACTTATGGACTTTTTGGACTTAGAATAGTTAATTATTTTGAAATATTGTATTTTTAACTTTTTTGTGGATATATATTTTTAATTCGTGTGTGCAAACTTATGTGAACAATAAAATTTAATAATCAATTAAAAAAAAAAAAGAACTTGTATTTAATTATTTATTTTAAATAACCCTTAACTCCGTCTTCAAAAATACGTCTATGGAAAGCGAGGTCCAAGGTTTAAGGGCTCGCACGTATCATTACATATACATACGTCACACATTCTGCGGTACCGTTAACTACCGCGTGTATAAGCAGTGTTAGCGTATCTTCAGTAGGCAATAAAGAAACGCTCGCGCATTATATGAAAATATAATTAGAAACTTCGTTTCTAATTCTTGCCACAAGTTTCAGGACTAGTCCTATTTCTCGGATTCCGATTCATGGTCGAAGCTATGGAGAACGCTCGCTCTACTGCGCTCATGCCTTTTATAACATCGACCTTGATACGGTGTAATTGGTGAGATAAGGACACTCGGCACAAAATCATAACACCATTTTTAAATTATATTACATAACTTCTTTATAACGAAAATAATCTCTGTATTACAATTAATATATGATAATAATTAAATATAATATATTGTATATAAATATATTTATTATATTATAGTTAATATTATATATTATGTGTGGAGAAACTGAGGATTGTAGGGTCAGAGTGGGGGTACATCAGGGTTCAGCTTTGAGTCCTTACTTATTTTCCCTGGTAATGGATGAGATAACAAAGGATATACAGGAGGAGGTACCATGGTGCATGTTGTTTGCAGTTGATATAGTACTGATAGGAGGAAGTCCTGTGGAAGTGAATGGTAGACTTGAAGAGTGGAGGGAAACTCTGGAAAGTAAAGCACTAAGGATTAGTAGGAGTAAAACAGAATAAATAGAGTATGATTTTGGTGAAAGGGAACACAAAGGGAATAGGGAAAGGCTAGAAATAAAGTTAAGTAGGGATGTGGTGGGAGAAGTGGAGAGGTTCAAGTATTTAGGGTCCGTTGTACAGAAAGATGGGGGTTTCGAAGAGAATATGAACCACAGGATTAAGTGTGGATGAACGAAGTGGAGAGAAGCGTCAGGTATTCTGTGTGATAAAAGAATTCCTATTAGGTTAAAAGGTAAAATTTATAAGGCAGTGGTAAGACCTGCAATGATGTATGGAACAGAATGTTGGGCAGTAGATAGAAAGATAGAACAGAGAATGAGTGTCGCTGAGATGAGAATATTAAGGTGGATGAGTGGAGTTACTAGAGAGGATAAAATAAGGAATGAGTATATCAGAGGTAGTATAGGGATAGTTTCAATAGTAGACAAAATGAGATAGAATAGGTTAAGGTGGCTCGGGAATGTATTAAGGAGGGAAGAGTCTGAGGCAGTAAGATTAGTAAGAGAAATGCATGTTATTGGTAAGAGAGGGAGAGGAAGACCGAAAAAGAGATGAGGGGATGTGATGGCGAGTGTTATGAGGAAGGTGGGAAGAAGAAGAATATTATATATATATATAAGAAACACTCGACAAGTACGAAATGCTAAACGATGAAGGATGATGGATGATGGTGTAGGTATTATGAATTTATTATTATGATTATAATAGCACATATATATTATAAAAAGATTTAAATTTAAAAATTTAAAGAGAGGTACGTATACGAATGCTACAAACGGACAACTTTAGACTATATCTTAGTCGATATAATCATACCATTTTTCGTTGGTATCATTGTTTATATATTTATATGGATGAATAAGTAATAATTTTCTTCGTAAAGGCCTAATTACACAATCATAATTAATATACTATCCAAATATAAACTGTACCATCTGTTATCACTGGACACCAGTGGTGACCTTCGATGTTAGGCGTAAAAGGGGAAGGTGTTTTCATCAACGTTGGTTACGAGACGGGATAGACGGTTGATTAAGATCGGTCATATTTACCTATATAGGTACACGTTCGTTTCGACGTATAGGTAATTATGGACCGTTTTAACCTCTGGATTTATCTCTACTCCAAAATGTGTCCTGTGTAATAGTTAATTTGATTAAATTAAATACATAGGTAATGATGATGTGGTATTTATTCCATGCAACAGCTATTTGTTTCTTTACTATAAATAAAACACAAACATACATACACACACACATATTTATATATGGAGTAAGTATCATGGACGCATAAAGAGAACTGTAAACGAGAACAAAAATCATGTCAATGAATTGTCCATATTGGGCCATCTTTAAACACCATCGCTATATTATTATTGCTTCATAATTATTTATTGAATCAAAAATTCATATGTAAAAACAATAATTACTACCCCCTTTAAATAAATTTGTAAATACCTAATTATAATTATTATTGAATAAAGAGTTCATGAGAACCTATTGCAATACAATTTTTTTCACATACAAATTTATTGATATGATTTTTAAATTGTAGGTAATCTACTTCTATCAAATGATGATGTTCATTATTTTTATGTTGGAAAAATTTACTAAATAGGTTTTGTGGTGATATTCTAATCTTCTTCTCCTTCGCCTTCTCTCCCAACTAATATTATAATAATAACTATACTAATAACTATATAATATATATTATTATATATTCTAACAATTTAAATAATTTTATATTTTTATTTTGAGTATCAATTGTAGAACTTGTCGTCGCTGCTATTAGATTCTACTCAAAAAATGTATATTTATGTCAAAACAAGCAATATCTTTGTCCAAAATATTGTGTTTACTATTATTCAAGAAAGTGTTATCTAACTTACATATAACATACATAGGTAGAATTATTTAATTCTAATCCCTATTCTAATTTTTTTAACTGATTTTATTTGAATACTGATATTTCTTATGCTTCATTAATTTCCTCTTGTGTTTTAAATTTAAAATATTATTAGAAAATGTCTGTCATAGTTCCAATAAAATTGTCTAAGAAATAAGCATTTTAATTACAAAAAAGAAAACATTTATATATTAATGAACATATATTAAGATTATATTTCATTATATTTCTTCTACAATTTTATACACCAGATTTAAATAAGCTGATTTTTTTAAAGTAGTTCTGACGTACATATGATATGTTTAAACCTAAATTAAACCAAACTACAATATTTTTCAAATTTAATAAAACATTTTACAAATATTTTTTATACATTAATAATCAAAATACCCTAAAAAATTTATGGTATTAAAAATTTGTGTACACATTTGAAAAATAGAACTTATAATGTATATGTACAAATCTTGAAGTTCTAAAGTTATAAATCAATCTTTTATTATTCAAAGTTAATATAATTAAAATTTATCAACATTTTGAGGAAATTTCAGTTATTTTAAATACGCTGTATATATATTAAGATTATTACAATACATAAATAAATAAAAATACATAATATAAATAAAAAACATATAATTTGATATAAAATATCAAATATTTAGTACTATTACTATAAAATAAAAACTAAAAATATTTAACGATATATTTTATTTAATGATTATAAGAAAAAATATCAATTTTAGTTTTTTTAGATACATATTTAATCGTTGTCTGATACCCCAAGAATGCTTAATATAGCCATAAAAATTTGAATAATGTCGACATAGATTTGTATTGCTGCCAATATGTGTTCATCTGGTGAAATGGAATATTTATGATTACCACCGATTATCATCTGGGTGTCATAAATAAGATATACGGAAAATAATATTGCTATAACAGACGAAATGATGAGTGTAATCAAGTTCCCGGGGAAAAAAAACGCGAATATTATCATACATAATAATACCACTACAGCAATAAATAAGACACCGCCTAGAACTGTAAAATCTATTTTTGTCTGAAAAGCGAATATTGTAAGTGTAAATGTTAATAATGCAGTTAAGCCAAGGGCATATAGTACATGCAATGGATAGAAACGTGCTACAGATAATGCTATTATAAATGACATACCAAAGGTAAATAGAAATAATAAGATAAAGTTTAAGGGGAAGATACGTCGTGAATATTCACAGCACCCAAGGGTAAATACAGCAATAAACTCAACAATCGTTGCAACTATTAGAATGATAAGTTTATGTGTTTTTAAATATTCTTTAAACGGATCATGATAAATTGCCATAAACGTAATTCCTATTGTGAGTATTAATTGACAGAAAATAATGCAGTAGACTTTACTGAAATAATAAAAAATAGGTATATATTAAAACCACATACCAATCATTATCTTAATTTTAAATTTACCAAATGAAGTCATGTCGTATTGCTTTTTCACTAAATCCGTTACTATCGTCGTCTATTACTACAATAGTAATTGGTGCTCCATCAGGCTGTGGTTTTGGAAGACGAGAAGCAGTGTTGTATTGATTATCAAGATTGCGACTACTGTTCATGGTAACTCAGGGTTTACTTAAAAAAAAATCCTTATAGTTTTTACTGAAAATAATCATAGAATGTATTGGTTATACAATTTCCTCTATTTTTTTTTTTAGATTTTTAAACATGAATTTACACCACATATCCTAGATTGTACATCCGTTAAATCGATACCATATCATAGTTATTATTAGGTTCATAGTTACGAGGGATATTGTTGATTTAACAATCGATTCTCCTTATATTTGGTTATTCGGAGTTACGAGGGAGACAGAAAAAGAAAAATCCAATATATTTGAAAAGTGTATTTTCTATAACGACTATTTTTGGCCATATGATTCGTTAATGTAATTACCAGTCCAATATCGATATTTTAATTGGTATTCATATTGTTAATTCCTAAGTTTCAATTGATAAATAAAATAAGTTATACAAATTATTAATGGAATTATAATTTATTTTATAAAATAAGTTTAGTTGCTGGAATTTTAGCAAGCTATATATTATATCGTTCTTTTAATTCATAGAAGTCCTATCTACTGCCCAAAATTCTGTTCCATACATAATTGCAAGTTCTTACCACTGGCTTGTAAAATTTATCTTTTGACTTAATAGGGATTATTTTGTCACACAAAAAACCTGACACTTCTCTCACTTCAGTGAAGTAAGTTTGACCAGTTTTAAGAAGTTTCAAGATTCAGTTTTTGTTGACCCTTTTTTGAATAAATTAAATTCATACTTAATTTTATACTCTGTCTAATTATGCAACATTTAAATTAAATATTTACACACATATGAAAAATAGATATTTATTAGTATCTACCTATAAATAGTAGTTGGTATACAATATATTTGTATTAATAGTAAAATAAAAAGCAATGCAGATATAAATAATGGAAGTTGGTATATCTTTATTTGATCCCAATAGTCCTCGGGCAGGATGGTATATTATTGTTATTATAAATTTGAAAAACAATGATAAATTATTGCATTCAAAGGGTGAATTTTATTTTTGAAAATTCTATATATTTTTAATTTATTTTAAAATGTTAACCACCAAAATTTACTAACAATGGTTTAATATTTTATTTTTATAAATATACTTGTATATAATATTTATACATATAGAATAATTTTTATAAACAATAATGTTTATTTTTAGACATAGAATTTAATACATAGAATTAAGATTCGAAGGCGGAGAAAAAATGATGATAAAACTATTAGGTATATTAGAAATAATTAGATCTTAAATTTATGCAGTATTAATTTTTTTTTTAGGAATTATGGTTTCAAAGTAATATTAAAAAATGTAAACTATTAGCTATGTTTTTATTGTGGAAGTACTATAGCAAGTGATTGCAGTACCCCTGGTAGATTCTACAAATTCTGTCCCACTTTTCCACGTGGTAAGCATTATAATGTTTAATTATTTTTAATCATAACTATTTTAACTTGCAGTACCTTATATGATATTTAGTTATTTTTCTGTGAGTAACTTTTGTACTAGATGGAGTCGAGTAGGAGAAGTATAGGGTAGTAATGTTTTTTTGTGGAAATTTCATCCTATTTGATACTCTAAAGAGGTCATTTTTTAATTATCCTATTAATTTTTTAAAGTGTAAAGAAAACTACCTTTCTTACAGTGTATAACTTATGTATATGTATTATTTACACAATAATTACCTACGCAAAGTTTATATAACTTATATTCTATACTCAGCGCCTTTATATAAATCTGCTGTGAATACCAATTAAGCGTTTGGAGGATAACTATTTTTCTTCATTGTACCATCGAATATTGTATACATTGTGAACCTAATGGATGGTAAGAAATGTAAGGATAGACAAACACAATGTAAACAAAATAACGTAACATAAAGATTTTTGCATGAAAATATCTTTCAGAGATGCTAGGTAAGATTTTTCCAACCACCATTCCGCTAATTTTTGCAAAAAATATTATAAATAAAATATTATAATAAATTATTATTATAAATAAATAATTATCATTCATGAACTTATACATGTATACATATATTGATAACTTGTTTCAAATACTTATTGCAACAAGTGGTGTTAGATCCGTGAGTTATAAATTATTCTGTGACTGTAAATGTAGATTACAGGGGGGGGGGGGGGCATAAACCAAGACATTAAACCAGATAAATTCATTATACGTTATTATATATTGTATAAAAAATTAACTTATGTTATTAACTTCTTAATTGCTTAAATTGTATATAACGAAACAATCGGTTAATTATTTAATTAATTATATATTTGTTGTAGTTACTAATAAGTTACTATACTTAGGTATAATAAAGATTATAATTTAGATTAATTTAACTTTTGGCCGATGACTTATTATTTACATGGTTGATATAGTTGATATACATTAACATTATACAATTTAGTATAGCATTCGAGTAAAATTATTAAAAAATGATTAAATATTATATTATAATATAACATAATAATATATATTAAAATACTTCTCAAAAAAATTTTATTTTGATAGAAAATTAATTGTAGTTAGGTTTTAATCTTTTTTTTTTGTCAGCGTTATTCGGTGTCTGGTAGGGGTACTGTATGCATGACAAGGTCGTACCTAAAATTTTCGATTATTAGACCTATGATAACATTTGAATGGGGAATAATTTTGTATTGTTATTTCATTGAAACGTATCATTAATTTATCAGTTTGTCGTGTGTGGTTGACCTTAATATACGTAATTTTTATTCCTAACTCCCGTGATCTTACTCAGTATGCAAATATGTAGGTAATGGCTTTTAATTTTTAGTTAGTTTATTTAAAAAGTAAAAATATTATAATACAATTTCATTAAGTTGTATAATATAAAGTAGTATTTAGTTATACAAAATTATATTTTAAAACTAATATTGTAATAAAGTATTAAGTATTTAAATGATTATTGTTATTATTTAAATATTTTTATGATGATGCCAAATGGCATCAAACAGCGTCTGACTAAAAAACCATTAACGTCAATTAGCGTGATGAAAAAAAAATACTGTTTTGACCTGCACCAGGGTAAATACATACAAAATTCATACGCAGCAAACGTTTTCAAGGGGTAATTTTTATTTCCTTTCCACACCACAAAATAAAACGGTTGTGATGGAAAATTTTAAAAATTATATTTTTACTGTGGTACCCTTTATGTATTTTTTACAACCCGTATTATTTATGTCTTTATAATTTAAACTAGTAAGTAGAAAATTATTTTACATATTTTCTGATGTTTAGTTGAATTTTGAAATAAATGTATGAATTCAATTTTTAAGGATACATAAGAAAATTTTAAAATTAAATAAATATTAAAAAAGTTTACTTAAAAAACAAATTCGGAATGCTCACCCCTTATCTACGAGTGAGTTTGAGTGTATAGAAACCTAAATCCAAGAAAACAAATAAAAATTGTAAATGTTGGTATTATTAACCATAGCAATGAATAATAAGGATAGAAAGACGGATGTTAAGAAATATACACTTTTAGTTTCCTATTATTCCAGGATACCCATATCCCAGCATTCCAGTACCAACGAATAACAAATTATAAGGACAATCGATTGTTAAATTAACAATATCCATCAAAACTATGTATTAATAATTATGAAGATGTATCAATAGACGAACAAAACAAGGATATAAGGTGTCAAAACTAGGGTTTAATCTGAAAATACAAAATGTGTAAAAATACTTCTATAATTTCAAAAATCAATAAAAAAAAATGTTTAAAAGTTATCTGATTTCTTTTTATAGAATCAGATTATCTATAATATAGTTTTATTTCCATATTATTTTTAAAATGATATCGCGAGTGATTCTCTTGCTTTATTATCAATTTACATGTTCAGGCGTTTCCTGAAAAAAATTACAACTTATAGGTAACCAAAATTTTCTAACTATGATTTTGTAACTGTGTATTTTTTTGACATTATATTGATATACCTCAAACGGGTCATCAAATAATAACTGAAAAATTTGCAAGTTTCGCGTATGCAATTCCTTTATAAAACACTTGTATACTTACTGCTAGAAGCCCAAAAATAATGAATAACTGCAGGACCTATCTGCAAATTTATACTCATTTTAAATGATTTAATTTAAATAATATAATTGTTTAAATGCATTGAATATAAAAGTATATTGATCCTGTGAAAATTAATTTTGGATAATTTGTATCTTATTTGATCATTTTCAGATATTTTTATAATATTGGAGGATTTTTCGGCAAACTATATTTCGTTTATTTATTTTTATAGAACTATTTTTTTCTGTTATACTGTTCTTGTTAATGAACAAAAATATATCATTAAAATGTCATTAATCCACTGAAATTTGGTAAAATTATATTTTCGTTTTATTAAGCTGATATTGGATAATAAGCGAGATTAGATATACTTAAAATTATTGAAAAATAATATAAATCAGTTAGCTGATGATTGAACTATAAAAAAAAATATATGGAACATGAATAAATTTTGGTTTATTTACATCTCACACTCATAGATACGTTATAAAATAGTATCTAATATGTATAAAGAATTGATTGATTCCATTAAACTCCTAGGAGAATACACGGCTGTAACATCATTAAATTCCATTATATAACCAGGAAAATTTAAGGAATTTTATGGAAAAAATATCTATATACCTAGTGAAAAATATTTAGAAAATTGAAAAATCCCAATAAAATATTTTCTGTTGTAATATATATATATATATTTATTCTAGTTTTTTACTACCTATATATTTAAAATGTAATATCTATTAATATTAATATTTTGTGTTTTATAAATATGAACTTTTTCTAACAAATATTATCACTGATATATAATTATTATATTAAAATGTATTTAAGCATCATTTAACTTACAAAATTTTTTTATTCGAAAAACTTCCAAAAAACAATTAGAATTAATATAGAAGCGATTAAAATCTGAATGTGTGAAAATTTCAACATTTCATTAAAATTAAACTTAAAAATGTAATATAATATTCAGTAATTATACTACTCACATATCTGAGATTACGGTATTTGAAAGACTTGTCAGAAATCAAATATTCAACATCGGGCCCAAGGATTAAAGTCAGTACACTTGATATTTAGCAAAGAATGAATCGATTAAATAGTATTATCGCACTGCAAACTACTATCTAGTGTATAGTATAATGTAAAGTTGTGTTTTTTTAATTCAACGGTAATTACTATAATGTAGTTAGTTAAAATTCAGTTAAAATAATTAAAAATTTTGAATTTAAAATGTTAACAGTAGGTATAAGGTTTTTTTTATTTCTATGGTAACAATTGCATGGTACTTACCTATCTGCTGAGTAGTAATCACTTGTCATATCCGTGTCGTTCTATTACTTAGGTATAGAATATATTTTTGATACAGTCTTGACTAGTGATGTAAATATTCATGAACATTTTTAATGTTGGGTTGTAGAGGAATTATATTACTATATATATATAAATATGTTTAACCTATAAATAGATAAAATGAGTTTCAATATATAATATTTAATATATAAAATTATATTATGTATTGAAACTCATTTTATCTATTTATAGGTTAAACATATTTATATATATAGTAATATAATTCCTCTACAACCCAACATTAAAAATGTTCATGAATATTTACATCACTAGTAAAGACTGTATCAAAAATATATTCTATTATATCATATATGATTATTTTTAATTAGTAGCAATATACATTTATCAGAATTTTATTAGTTGTTACTTGTTAAAATGTAAATAATACTTAACCTAAATAAACTATATCAATACACAATATTAAAAGCCATTTTAAATATGGAAATAGATAACATAATAACAATATTACAGTATTTTTGTTTCAATTTATAAAACACTTAAGTTTTAACAAAATAAGAAAGTACTACGCGAAAAATACACACACACAAGACGTAGGTAATAACAACGATATAATATAAAGATCCGTGATATAGTGACTAGTATCACTATAGAACATTATGAACTGTATCACCAATCATTAAAACCTCGCATAATTAAATTTTTTTTTATTATACAAAAAAAAATTCAATCTTACATCTTGATTATTAAATATATTTTAGATCTTTTCCATTGTTGTTTGTCGATCGATATATATTGAAGGAGCAAAGTCAAATATCCAATTTTTCGTTTCATAATTACAAGTGTTATAATAATTTGATGTTTCTGCTGAATCACGAGATGGCATTAATAATACGATATGTGAGTAAATGTAAAATTATTCAAATTATAATACGTTTAGTTACAACGTCCTACCTATATTTAAAAACTATATATGTAGTGTTTTCATAATGTGAAGTCATATAGGCATCATTTTAGTGAATAATATACTCGTAAAATATAAAAGACAATTAGTGGGGAGCACTTCGCTGTATGATATCAAAGTTGTAATAAATCATTTCTTTTA
This sequence comes from Pemphigus obesinymphae, assembly GCA_025469235.1. Taxonomy (NCBI): domain Eukaryota; kingdom Metazoa; phylum Arthropoda; class Insecta; order Hemiptera; family Aphididae; genus Pemphigus; species Pemphigus obesinymphae. The sequence continues at coordinate 41,286 of JAIPRL010002895.1, read as the reverse complement.
TAAAAAAAACGATTATGAGCAAATTTTGGTATAATATACGTAACCAGTTGCCCAGGTATATTGAAAAGGGCAGTAATAAAATATTTAGAAGGGAAATTATTCATTTATATCTCTCCCCCTTGGTCTTTTATTAATATAATTTGGTGAAGACGTTATAATGTGAACTATTTATAGTATTATTTACCACAATATTACTTATATTCATCATACAAATATGTGTATGTGTAGTTGACAGATATTGTATTAACTGTACTTGTATATTTATAACCTTTTAAATAGAAGTTACAATACTAAATATTTAGGTACAAGTATTATAATCAGCTATCTATAGGTATATACTGTCGTATACGTGAATGTAAACTTTGACGTATGCGACAACATAAATGAATATAACGTACTTTAATGTTTAAAAATAAGTTTTAACACTGGATTTATTATAATCAAAAACACACTCCCAGGAACGAACACACTCTCGGAGGTTCGCAGGCTACCATAAAATAAAACCGCAGTTATAAACTTAGTATAGAAAACTTTTAATAAAAATCAAAAACATATAGAACGCAATGACACACATAAAAATCTTCGCCCCAAGAGGTTCCTTGCAGGTACCTCCCGCGAGCGAGACTGGCTATCACCAAGAAAATTTTGGTTTTTATAATCGGTATAAATTATAAAAGTGCGACATAAGCATATACAGACGTGCGTATATGCACACATGTGCATATATATATATATATATACACTATACAGTATATAGATATTATATACTAAATAACATATATACACATACAGGCCGAATACACAACAATACTATATATATAATATATTATTAAATCTATAAAATGGGCAAGACATAGGTACTTTTACCATGATGTAAAGATGAGTGATATTTTGAAATATTATAAATAGTGATCTTATATTTAGTAGGTACCTACTGACAAAATATTTTTACCCAACATTTACTACCTATACCTTTGTCATATTATGTTGATTTGTTCTTACATATTATAGACGATGATATGCCTAGGTGTATGTTAGTAAAATTAATTTATTGGCAATGTAAAATAGATAATAATGTTGCAACTTGCACCGCAGTTTAATATGGCTACAGGAAACATATTGGCTTATGAGTAATTCTTACGAATATTATTATAACCCGTCCAGTTAATCTACGCCTTTGGCAACCATTACATTTTTAAATTTGTAGAGACTATTAAAATCGTGGAAGAACAGATGTGTTGCTTATATACCTTTTTTGAGAAATTATTCTGGCAAAAAAGTGATCACCCAATAGTATCCACGATAATATAAAAATTGCACGGTGTACATTTGTATCACAAATTATTCAATTAATATTTTTGAACCCTTGATTTGGTCAAACGTGTGACGTCACCGAGGGCGCAGATGAACAGGACGGGTTATAACGCGTATAGGATACAATATGATATATTTATAGGGGGGAGATTAGAGAAAAATTTGTTCCCTCTCACTATTTTTACTCTCTATTTATGGTGTATAGTAGTAACCATTATAAATTTTCAATTATTCAGATTTTATGGTTTTTTTCTTCGGTTCAAACTATTATTTTTTGGGAATGTGATTTTAAATTTTTTCTTGTTCCACGAATATTCCGACACCAATACGCGGTTCGGAGTATATTTAGGACCGAAAGAAAGAAAAAAAAAAAGCAAAATTTTTTTTGGCGGTGTCGAACACAATGTTGGTAAACGTCCGCGCATACCTTTCCCCACGGGCAGGTATCTTATTGTGTAATGTATGTATATACCCTTCACCCGCATCAGGAACGATTCTTACGATATGTCCACGACGCGCAGCTGCCACAATTCTGCGACGTTGCAGTTGGAGGTCGGTTTTTCTCGAATAGCCTTTTATTAGTTTTCCCAGGGCAGGCTCCCTATATGGGCACAACACGAACACTGGGGGGGGGGGGCTTGTGGTCCCACACCGCCCGGCGTCCGTGTCGTTGTGTGTGACACGCATGCCGTGTGTGCGCGCGGGTTCAAGTCCCCACACCTCGCGGTGAAACGACGAGAACGCGCGGCGCCCACACGACACACGCGTCGGGCAGGCCATATGGCCAGTTTGACGTACGTTTACCGGTAGTCCAACACCTGAGGGCTACGATCGGATCGGATATATTTAAACGTGCGGTCGAACGCCAAATGATCACACGTTAGTAGGTCGTTTTCCGGTCCGCCCGGCGGACTCCCGGCCGGGCCGATGGCCGTACGACCGCGACGGCGGGCCGGCCGGTATGTCCGCGCGCGTCCCCGACGAAAAATTTTTGTCCGCCGACCCCGTGCGGCCGACTCCCGCCGGTTTTCCCGGAAAGTCGCAATCGAATGGCCGTGGCCGCGACATGCGCGCGTCGTACCGGCGAACCTCGCGCGCGAGCCCGTCCACGGAATCCCACGCATAGAGTGCGCCACGTAATGCGGCCGTCGTTTCGTACATTGTTCCGTTATTTATTTACGTTCGGGAACGCTACGAATTATAACGTCACGAAAAATAACCTTGTATTGGAACGTAACAGTATATTATTTTGTAACGTTAATTTTAGCTGGAACGTTATACTAAATAAGGTTTCGAAAAGTTATTCCTATAACGTTATCAATCCCTGTTTGTAAGTATAATAAATGAATAAATATGAAAAACGAATTTAAGTTTTTTATAATAAAATTAATAAATAAGAGAAAGTTTAACAATTAATAGTTATTTAAAAAAAAAACATATTTCAGATACAAAATTAATAAATAGAAAACTTTAATAGGTATTTAATAAATAATAAACAAAAAAAAAATTCATACAAAACTTTTTTTAGTGAAAAGCAGGGGCGTATTTAGAATTTGTTGCCCTAGGTATACATTTATTTGCTGCCCCTTTCAAACCTCCTTAGTATAAATGCAAAAAAAGGCAAAAAAAAAAAAAAAAAAAGGTAGTTGGTATCAAGCAATTTTTGAGATATTCAAAACCCCTAAACTAATATATTAATATTTTATGGACAGGTAATAATAAATATATAATATAAATCAATATTATGTAAATGTTTATTTTTTAATAAAATGGAATACTCTTATTATATTTATACTTTACAATGAGATTTGTGTTTACCAAATTCATCAATAATTTAATCATTATTTACTGATGTTGTTAACGCTGACTCAATATTTAGGAGTTCCAAATTGCTTAAACGAGTAACATTAATTAATTATCTCAGATATGTTTTAATTATTTTTAGTGAGCAGAATGATCACTCAAATGAGTAATTTGTTGCGAGACAATACAAAAATATGCGCAGCGCAATATCTACGTATGGATAAACATCTACTACATCGTGTACATAATTTGAAGTATTTGTATAGCTGATTTTAGTGATACATTTACCATAAACTTTTTAAATATCCACAAAAATGAATACATTCATTTATAAAAAGATATTATTTTTGTAATGCTTGAGCTTTTTTTTTTATTTCAGAAACTGGCAACTTTGTTATATCAAATGTTATACATATTTTGTGTTGCCGTACGCGTCTGTTTTAGAAAACCGGCGTATACGACATATCAAATTTGGTGATGAAATGCATTAATATCAAATGTTCAAAAATTTCCACGAATTATTTGTTATAAATTTTTTTTTATAAATACCTTTATAATGGTCAAAATAGATTTAAAATGTTTTATGACAATATATATACTATACTCTATTCGTGCATTTCTACAGTTAATAATTAGAGCAGATTGTTTATTTCTATTCTTTAAGATTGATTTTATAGATATTAAATGTATATCGAATATTGATAAGTGATTACTAATTTCAATATTACAAACTTAAAATTACCATGTCTATCAAGTTGGCACCGGCCATTATGCTTTAAATTTAAAAATTACATTAATAAAGAAATATTCTAGATTTTGATAAATAATATATTTAAAATATTACCATTTCCATAACGACTTCTGGTTCCCCACTATCCTATAAATTGATACAATTTTAAACAATAATTTAGAGTTTAAAAAATAAAATATTCATACAAAATATTAAATATGAATGATTGATATTTTTATTGTCAGCGAACCCTTTGAGCCCAGGGCCGTCCCGAAGAAATATTTATGATTTTGGGGGAGGGGGTGAAATGTGAAAAAATTATATATATAATTTTGATATAATTATTATTAAGTTCATAGTTACTTAGGGAGATAGAAATGAGGAAATCTAAAAAGGTCAAAGAGTGTGTTTTTCTTAACTTTTTTTTTTTTTGTTCTTGTGATTCCTTAATATGGTTTCCAATATGGATATTATAATTTATATTATTTTTGTTGATTTAATGTTTTAAAACATTAGTATAATAGGTCAAACAAATTGTTTATGGAATTATAGTTTATTATTTAAAATAAGTTTAGAAACTGGATTTTTAACAAGCTTGTAGAGTTGAATATCTGAACACAGAATGAGTTCTCGGTTACAAGCAGTGGCGTGGCGTGGTGTGAAGAACGTAGTAAGCACTTACCCAAAAAATATACCCACCTAATTTTAAAACCGTTTTTCTAGGCAGAAAAATGGCAATGACCTTTTTTTTTTGCTTATTAAAATGAAAAGACATAATTTTTCGATCAGAAGGAACTACCAAAAACTTGACATTTTCACAGAGTACATTTTATATTTTTATTTTATAAGTACATTATATGTTATAAACATTTTTACAATATAAACTGCTTTTATAAATAATATTTTATTGAAAAAATGTTTTATCATTGTTTCAAATTCAATACATTTATCTATTAATTTATACATCCCCAATAGTATTCTATCCGACAAACGATCAAAGTGATTACCCACGCCACGCCACTGGTTACAAGCATTCTATCATATTATGATATACTTATATATATATATATGTATATATAATATGTCTCTGTATCTATGTATTCATGTACCTAAAATAGTTGTTATATAATAAATCTAAATCAGTGAAACTCATATTATTTTTAACTAAAACCATAGATACATATATAAAACACATAAAACAACTAGATAATTGAATAGACATTGTCACTGAAGCAGGGCCGCCATTTGTAACACTAGCAATGTATACATTATATAAGTACTACTTATTACCACGCTGTATTTCAATCATAAAGTTTATTAAATTTATTGGTTTATTAGTGAATAGGTCGTATTTATGCAGTTCGCAATTAATAAATCAGATTTAAGTTATAATATCATTACAATAAAAGGGCTGCCTTAATAATAAAAATTATAATCCACGAAACTGTAAATTAATTTAAAAAATTATAAAAATACATTATTTAGGTGTTATTTTTGATAATAACATAAAATGAAACAAGTTTGCATGTTAGAAAACTAATAGGAAAGCTACACTTCATAAAAACAGTTTACTTGCACTGTATCAATTTAATTTTCAATATATAGTCTATTAGTACGAGGTTGCATCTGAGATAATATATTAAATGCATTAGTAGCTAATCAAAATAATATGAAAATGAAATAACTGAATTTCACTACAAATATGATTTACCTACTTCTATTTTGTAAATACATATTTCGATAACTATGTTATCATCGTCAGTACACAATAACGACAGCCGTTTTATTTAAAAAAATATTTAATTTATATTTCAAGCCCGAGTTGATTATTTTCTGATTTCAACATTTTGGTCATTTTAGGTAGTTTTACTTTACGTTAAGAAAACTAAGAAAACTGTAGGAAAAAAACAAAAATTACATTTTTAAATAATAAATAGAATCGGTTTTACACAAAAACCTCTTTACTCTAAAATTCTTACTCGACCAACTCTATTCCAAAAAATAAATATATATATATATATAAAAATTAAAAGCACATAATTGTGAAACCATCATCTATGTGAAATCCCTATCTTTTTAATATATATTAAAGTTACTATGAATTAAACAATTTTGAACCATTCACATGTACAATTATTTTATTTTATACATTTAAACCAAGATCAAATGAAGGTTTTTTCAATTTGTATATAGTTGTAAACAAAAACATGGTAACTTTTATCTTTTAAATGGTTAAATATTTTTTTGAATTAATATGTGTTATACATGTTATTTAATTCTAAAAAAAATAGATCCTTAAAACTGTTTTTCTAAGATAAGTGGACATGTGGACATGTGCACTGAAAACTTCAATTATAAGAAAAAAAGTTATGCTTTTGGAATTGTAAATTATGAATTAATATTATATAAATTATCATTTATTTATTTCTTACGCATTGATATGTCATAAAATAAACTTATAAAATTGTCTCTATTTGAAATATTCCAGAAAAAAATTTATATTTATAGATTTATAGAACCGCTTAAAATCTAAATATGTAAAATATCTACATATCTATAAAACGAAACTTTAAATTGTAATATACTATTCAATAATACGAGTACTATTCACATATCTTAGATTACTTTAGAAAAAATCAAAAGACTTATTAAATATCAAATATTCAACATGGGACCACGGGTTTAAATCAGCGCACTTGATATTTGACAACGTATGAATCGCTTATTATTATAATATACAGTATTATCGAACTGTAAATTACCATATAGTGTATAATATGAAGGAAAGTTTTGGTTTTTTTTTTTTGATTCAATGGTAATCAATATTTCATGGTTAGTTAAAATTCAGTAAAAAATATTAAAATCTTTTTCATTTAAAAAGTTAACAGTAGGTATGAGTTTTCTTATTTCCATGGTAATAATTACGTGATACTTACCCATCTTCTGAGTAGTAATCACTTGTCAAATCATATAAATATATCTCTCCCCCTTGGTCTTTTTTTAATATACGAGTAATTTAGTGAAAACATTATAATGTTATATTAGGTATTATTTAACACAATTATTTATATTCAGTAATCACTAATAGATTTATCATATATGTGTAGTATAAATAAAAATTGGATAACAACATTTTTGATAACAAAATTTATTTATGTCAAATGTTCAGTTTTCCACAAATTATTGTTATACATTTTTTTTATAAATATCCTTGAAGTGGACTCCGTCAAGTGCCCCGCCCCACACTGGAATTATAGACATTTTTTAAATTAAAATTGTTTGTACTACGTTTGTGCTAGTTCGTGTCGTTATTTACGTCATTTATGCAACTTTATCCAAAGTTATTCAACTTTTAAATTGGGAGGCCAACTTAACAGTAGCTCTACCAATTTTGAACGTTGTACTTTTTTAAATTAAAAACATTTGTGCTCGTTTGTGCTACTCCCTATCCAAACATATTCAACTTTTAATTTAGATGGTTAATATTATGGTACCCTAAAGGGAATTTTTTTTTTTGTTTTTTCTTTGAAATTGTATCTATTAATATGTTGATATATGTCGTTTTCGTTGTCGATTGTGCTACTTCATAACTAAAGTTATGGAACTTGAATTGAAAAGGGATACTTGACAGTAGCCCCGTGAAATTCGTATAAATTTCAAATTTGATATTACTGTTCACATTGCACACGCCCTCTTACCAGTCGAGCTAGACCCTGGCACGTCCAATTGCCTTATATTTTGTTTGCTTCTTACATACATGTATTTCCACGAAATTTTTTATTTTTATGAAGCAAAAATACACAAATAGGTGCAATACAATTAGAAAATGTATAAAATATAATATAGGTATAGGTAAGTTTATTTATATACTGTTCCAAAATTAAAACTATAAACATGTACAGATTTATTTTCAATCGTCATTTTTAAAACCACGCATGTGAACTAAAAACGTGAAATTTGCGTGATCATGTTTGAAAATTGTCAATATGACAAATATATTGAAAACAGTCACTCAAAAAATAGTTCAAATAACATTATACGAAAATAAATAATACATTTTTTTTACATAAAAAATTTTATCAAAAAAGCCAAGTACTCTCCGAGAAAAAAATTCCAATCTCCGTGCAGATTTCTATTACACTCTAAAAATGTACAGCATACCAATTGTCATCTATGCCAACAATTAGAATTAGGCGAATTATTGATACAAAATTTTTGATAATTTCTAATTTTATCTTGATCCCCCTTAAATTTAACGTGCGAAGATTTTACCATGCAAGACCGACTGCTAAAATGTTCTGAAAGCTGTTTGCACAACGTACACACAGCTGACTTTTGCCTTATATGTTTCTTCAAGCACAGCCGTTTTGATGGCTCGTGTAAGAATACTACCCCCTCTTTGAGGGGATCATTATAATATTCATTATAAATGTGATTGGTCATAAACCGGCAATCAGCGTGATTAGATCAGATTTATTTCGATAGTTTTAGTGCTATGTTAATGTTAATGATACATTTATGTCTAGTTTAAATGCCTACATGGTGTGAGACGCATTTTTATCGTATTTCATCGTTAATTGATTTATACAAATATGAAATTGTACAAAATATTTAATGTATTACAACTAGTAAATTCATTATTATATTATAAACAATATATGAGTTATGTTAGGCCATTCGTTCACCAAAGTAACATGATACGTGATATGATGAGTGATGTTTAGAATGAGAATGAGAAAATTTTATCGTTATCTGGAGTGATCAATAAATTGATAAATTAACGTGATTTTTTTGAAAACTGTTGTGGAGAAAATGCGATATTTGCCATCCATTTTCATCACTAATATACATATACGTATCTATAATAATATGTTAATATATAGTATATCATGTGGTTGTGATTTTAAAATATTTGATTACACTGCAGTATCATAATGAATACAAAATATATAATAGATGGTTTACTGAGGATGAAGCTTAGCTTCCCTCTGCAAAAATTATATTTTAGATATATAAAACTATTGTTCTCTGTTTTTATTGTGCGTGCATTACCTATTCGTTTATGGGTTACCATTTTTTTTTACATATTTTTGGATTAAAATTGATTATTTTCATAAATATCACAGAAAATAAATTTTAATAAAATCAATAGCTGAATAAAATATTATCAATTTTGTATATAGAGTATAAAAACTATGATTGCTTATTTCCTATGCCCTAAAGTGATTAATTTAATTATAAACAAAAAAAATAAGTACGTATTATTCGTTGAATTCACGGTGATGGGTAAATAACACTTGACAAAATTAGTACATGCTCCACTTTTGTCACTAGCAAAATTTCGTAAATGACACAGAAGTGATATGTTAGATTATAATATGGTGGACGCACTCCCGTGATTTTCTGTATGTACAAATGAAAAATTACCCTTATGATTTGTTAATCACAAATCACACGTCATATTACGCATCGTGTTACTTTGGTGGTCAAGCGACCTTTTATGTATGTATATCATTACAATTAGGATAGAAGAATCATAACCACAGATATATAAAACACTAGATAACTTACTGACGATATTATTTGAAACCAGCCGTGCATGGTAGTAAATGTTTACGTAATAACTTTATCAATTAGATATCTATATTACCGCAAACCTAATATTTTCCGTCAGAAATCATTCATTGACATATAAATATATATAATTATTTCATAGACATATAAATATTATAGGTATAAACATATTCACATATAAAAAAACTCGAGAACGATAAGTCCGACCGAATTCACATATGCGGAGTAGGTACCTACTATATTTTATCATAGTTTCCATATTATATTTCAAGTCATTGGACTTTTGCGGTATTTATCAATATTATTATTACGTATGTTGTGTGAAATCCATCACACTACGGCGAGAACCGAGCAAGGCGAGATTTGAGTTCTCATTAAAATCCGAAAATAGTAAGTTTGATACATTTTTGAATTACCTATCAACTTTGTCTACCTATATACAACAGAAACACTTTATGTGTGAAGGACATTTATTATCTTCTACTAAGCGAACACTAATTTCCTCTGCAGGTGAAATATTTTTAAAATTAATTGACAGTATTATGTTTCAAGAAACTTATATATACTTAATTAATAATAAATCGTTTAAAAAATGAATTTGAATTATAAAATATTATGTGTTATAATTTCGAAAGAATGCTTACAGAGTGATAACAAATTTTAACTCATTTTCACACGGATAATATATAAAATATATACTGTGGATAATAAACAATAACATTGAGTACCATGCAAATGACGTCGGCATCAATGTCCCATATAGTGTCGTGTAAAAAGTTAGCTATCTAGTGTTTTATATACCTGTAATCATAACTAAAAAAAAATCATTAAATATGCATAAATTGATGTATTTTAAAATCCCAAAATATGCAATTAAATTTAATTTTGTAATATTTATAGTGAATCATTTTTATATTTCAAATGAAATGAAAAATATGTTTCTTTAAAATTATAGGTATTTTAAAATCTGAGTGGAGCGATAAATCCCTTTGTTTTATAATGATGGTTATTTTTTTGTGAACAACTGTTTGACCAGAGTTCTTAAAAATAACACCAGAAAGTCAAAAAAATCCAAAAATGACATATTCAAAGTACCACTCTGATCATATTTGTTATTTGAAAATGGATACATGCGTAACGGTGGATCAAGTCTTTTAAATTTAAATTTAAAAAATAAACATAATTTTAAAACTTAAAGATCTCTCGTTCCAATGAGAATCTAAACTATGATCATTATATTAGTTTTCAGGACCTTATTGGTAATGTTATAAGTCACCAACATTCTATCTAAACTTATAGGATATAATAATAATTATTTAAAAACTTAGGTAAAAAAAATATATATATTATTTTAAATGTATATTTTATTGTTCTGGTGAAGTCTAATACACCTTGAACTCCCTCCGCGTGTATTTAAATATTGGTATTTTGCAATACGAATCATGTAATCAGATTTCTTAAAAATACAAAGGACTAATATTTTGTAGTTCATGTATAGTACAGTTCAATTTTGCTCTTTATAGTATATAATTAAAAAAAAATATTGAATCATATAAAAAAAAAATATGCGATTAACTGAATATTATATGAACAAAAATAATATAACATATAATACACGAATATTGTTCCCGTCGATAATACAAAATACAATAATATAGGAGATCGTAAATATTGTAGGCCGATAACAATCACCCGTCTCTGCGGTAGATCGCGATGGACTACACTAGCTTATCACAACATGTGGTAGACCGCAGTCAAACAAAAGTTGATCTCGACATGTGGTGTATTCATAATTTTACCGATATACCCAAGACCCCATACGTAGAAGAATGCCTGGAAAAAATTTCTTCTGTTAAAAAGTCTTTGGGAAAAAGGTCCCTTTTTTCTCCCCTGCAGGGTAATAGGTATATAACAATATTTTCTCAGCAGGTTATACTGAACTATAAAAAAATATTTTATTTCCGTAAAAATCCTTATGTGCTATGTATGAAACATCATACATAGTTTAAATTATAATTTACACATAAATTTTATAATAATTATAATTATTAAAATATAATATTATAATATTATTTAAATATATTAGATTATAATTATAAACTTAACATCAATTCATTAAAGAAAGTTTTATATTTAATACTAACCTACCTATTTTTGAGTACCGACACATTATACCGTATTTGATTCTTGGTGAAGCAAGGAATGTATTGATTTTACAGTGTTTTTTTATACACTTTTTCGGGTAAAAGAATTTGAGCAGAAATTTTGGAATATAAAAACATTTTTCGATAAAAAATTCATACTAGTTGTTACTTTAAAGAGATAATTCTTATTTTATTTAATTTTTTCATACTAGTTTTCTTAAGCATAAATAAAAACTACCTTTTATAACGAAATATTTTTACAAAAGTAGGGAAATTAACAAAATGGTAAATTAAGTTGTCATACTTACCGAAATGTTTTTAAATTATGTTAAATTGAACTACATTTAAAATCATTTTTCAAATTAAATTGTTTATTTTAATTTTAAATAAAAATAATTATATTGATACATTATTCTCTCTGACAACTAAAGTGGCAATTTTCACTATCTGTGATATTTGAAACTTGCACTTGTATATTTGATTGACATTACATAATTACTAAATAAATTTATTAATCTTTATTAAAGGAATTATACATTGTTATATCTGTGTGTGCAATAACAACATAACAAGATCAGTCATGACTGATATCGTAGAAAAACCGACTAACTATCATAACCTTGCAATCTTGCAGGCTATCCACTACAATATTCCCCCTTAAGTTTAAAAATACACATTTTTAAACATAAATACATTATACAAATACAAAAATACAAATACATTATAACAGAATACATTACAAACTACACAATTACAATTATATACCTACATAAAAAAACAATTTTAATTTTAAATTACACAAAATCTTTAAACTTAGAAGGTATGCGAGTAGTTCTCGTAGATCTATGTACATTGTCTTGAATTGTATGATTACTCGAACAGTATTTTAAGGTTTCTGTTGTTATATTTTGTGTTACAGGTGTGCTTTCACCAATTAATGTCTCATTTAAAATTTTTCTAAACCATTTTCTTTATAAAAACTATAAAAACTGCCTCCCTTAATAATATGATCGATGTATCGTTTTTAAAACATATTACTTGACTCATTCTTACATATGAATATTAATTCACCCATTATCTTATCAACTAGATATGCCTTCCATACTTTCTTTTTGGGTTTGCTAAAATCCCTAACAAACACTCTGTTTCTCACTTTAAATTGTTTATTTAAAATGGTGCCTCTAAAATTTTGGATTTGTCTAGTATTGTTGGGTGTGATTCTAAACAATTGTAAATTAACTTTCCTACCAAACATTAACTCTACTGGTGTGCAACTTGTAGTTGAATGATCACTATTTTTATAATATAATAAATATTTATTTAAAGCTAATTGTGGTGAATAATTTGGATTCAAGTTCATAATTTTTTTTAATCCTAATTTGAAAGGTTTCACAGTTCACTTTTTTTAATTACACCACTATTTTCAAGCTCTTTCTCTACAGCAAGTTTGTGAGAAAATGGAATGCATCTATGTTTTTGAAATATTGGTTGAATCTCGGTATTTAATTTTGAGTATATCTCTAGATTTTTGTACTCCCCTAGCTCATTATTAAATAGTTCCTTGTAATTATCTAGTAATTTATTTAGTCTATGCCCAGTATCATTCTCAACATTATTAATTTTATTTGCTTATATCCATGATATATCTATTTTCTCCAACAGATTCCTACCACATAAAGGATGAAAGGTTTCCTGAATTTTTGATCACTATAAAATTACAAACTACTACCTACCTTGTGATTAAATTTTAGACGTTCGCGAAATACCACAACTTTGGGTGAAAATTTTTCGACAATTCGCATAATTTTCCGTATGATAAAGAGTTAAGCAGCACAGGATCACACAACTCACTTAACACGGCATATGTTTTCACACCTATTACCGTAATGAGCACAGGAACTTTACGTTCTTCTTCAATGTAATTTACTAGGAAAAATCGGTTTAACAGCTCAGCATACAGGTTCCAATTTTCCCCCATGACATATTCGGGCCCTGTGCCTATGCCGATGGTCCCCTGTACATATGGTTTGTCGTTTATGCCCATTATTCGACACCATGCTAAAAATGCTTATACATGTTTATCGTTGAAATGCATGTGATCGTAACAGTATAATAGCTAATTGTTTGTACCTATTTGTACCTTAAATATAATCAGTTGTACTTCATAGGTTTTTTTAGCTACACATGTATATATCTAGGAGAGCATTTGCCAAGCACCCCCTCCTTGGAATTTCGGGTTATAACTAACACTAATCATTTTTATTTCCTGTGTACCCATTTGCATCTTCAATCCTATCTTTGCACTCCTATATAATATAACTAAACAGTTGTTTAGTTATCACTATTTTTACTTAGGGGAGCTACAGAATTAGTATCACAATTCATCTATTGATTAATAAATAAATTATTATTTATCAATAAAGTACTTTGAACCCATTTAAACGTATTTAAAGACTTAGATTTATGGAGTCTGTTATTATCACTAATAAAATTCAATTGATTTTAGTAATTAATTATACATAATAAATTATACTAATATGGTAAAAATTTGCGCAATTATATGTATATGTATATAATATGTAACTATTTACAATTTCATATTATGAACTCATGTACATAGAAATGTATATAGGTGCTTCAGTAGTAAGCATAAAATCTACTCTAAATATACAATTAACACAAATTGTGGCGACAGTATGTATCTATATATGTACGATATTTGCAAAAGTTCTAAAAGTAATAATTGCTAAATTAACGTTTAGATTTACAAAGGTATAATATCTGGGTGTTAGAATCTGTTAAAAGTTGCATATGCCTGATTCTTTTCATTTATAAGATTTTTGACATAAAAAAAACGCCATTTGTGCATCGTTTTTGCACGTATGTGTTTTGTCCCGACGTTTGTTCCTAGGCTGTTAACTAGACATCGGACATTGATATTAGGGATCCGAGGACTAAATTTGACGAGCGGCTTTTGAATGTTATTTTAAGTATTCCCAATAATTTTTAAATACTTTTTTTTGAAAGAACTCAATACATAATTTTGAATTCTTTTTAAAAGTATATTATTCCTTGAAAAAAAGAATAATAATACTTTTAAAGTTCCAAATATATATTTCAAATAATTTTTAGTACGTTTCCGTCAGACTTTAATGTAAATTATTTGTTTAGATTCTAAAATATTTAAATCACTTCAATCATAAGTTGTTAACTGTTTATGTACAATTAAATATATAATTATGACTTAATATTTATATTATTAGAAAATACATATAGATAAGAAAAAGTATTTTAAAAGTATTTGGAATATTTTTTATGAAGTTATCACTTACGATTAAAAAATATCTATGATTACATTTTATACAAAAACTGTAAATAAATGTAAAAGTATTCGAAATATTTATATGAAATATTTTTAGAAAGTATTTTACTGAAGTCTGACTGGTACCTATCAATATAGTAACATAAATT
The DNA here is from genome assembly GCA_025469235.1 of Pemphigus obesinymphae. Taxonomy (NCBI): domain Eukaryota; kingdom Metazoa; phylum Arthropoda; class Insecta; order Hemiptera; family Aphididae; genus Pemphigus; species Pemphigus obesinymphae. The sequence goes on along the minus strand of JAIPRL010002895.1, from coordinate 26,250 downwards.
ATAATAATATTTTGCATGCGCGTCGCCTCGTCAAGCATGGTGTAATTGCGGAAGGTAATGTACATGGATTTACATTGCCATCGACAGAGTCATGTATGGCAGAAGTGCTCGACTATTATATCAAAACTCCATGAAAACATATGCACACATCCCACAGTATATAAGTGTGGAAAAAACCGTAGTTATACTCGTATATTCTCATCTTAAAATACACATATGTTGTGCAATATCGGACCCAATTATTAATAATTTTTACTATAGTTGGGAGGATGAAAAGTGGCCTCTGATTCGAATGCTCCTAGTGGTTTATTTCCATCAGGGTAACGTAAAATAGTTTTTAGTGATACACGCCAAAATCGTGATAACGTTCAACAACCCCCATAAAATAAAACTATAATAGCCATAAGGTTCCAATTGTACCCAAAAAGAACCTATAAAGAAAATAATAAAGAGGTATATAAAAACGTAGTAGGCTATACATTGTACACATACCTTGCAATTCGCACCTTAAGCGTGTTTTAGCTTGAGAACCTATCCATATCAGGATAAAAATCGTTGCTAACACATTTGCCAGCGACCACTTTTCATTCTCCCCACTATAATATATTCATATTATATACTCGACCCTCTAAATATGGGAATAACAATCATAATAAAATTTAACAATTATTAAAAAAAAAAAATTCAACAAGCTTCTGCCAAAAATACTAGAAGCCGTATATCGTCTGTATATTTCTATCATTAAATTTGACATGTGTTGTGACCGCAACAATATCTATTGTGTATATCGTTTTATATTTGAATTTTATCTATAGGTATTATTGTACATATTGTCCGTATACCTGCTTTTAAAATGTATCTAACATTTGTATTGTGATGTTAAGCAAAAGACACGATTTTTTTAAGAAAAATAAAATCGAACCATGTCAGTACCATTTTTTTTATTATGGTATAATCACAATAGGTATTTGTTCACAAAATTATTTTTTATGAATAATATGTATACGCATGTGTGTTATACTCTCGAATAAGAAAAATACATTTAAAAACCAGTCAATTGCTATAATATAAATATTATTATTGGCATATGGATGTGTCATGGGGGTATATTAATATTATGTTGGGCAGTAAACACTATTTCATTGATTTACTAGATAATCTGACATTTTTATGATTTTCGTGTAGATATATATTAATTGAATAAAAATTAATTTTTAATTATTTCCAAAATATAACAATTATATTTTCTTTTTACATCAGCTCTAGAAGTTGATGCACGTTCTGCCCATCATTTATGTAGAAAACATTTTTATTCATAACATCAGCTTCTAGTAAACTAGTAAGAAATCGATAATTAAACGATGGAATGAATTGAACTCTGTTTTAGGTATAATACGCGTGGTTCATTTTGACTACTAGCTGACGTCATACATTAGGGGTCGAAAAACTTGTGCATGCAAGAGTATAAGTTTGAAGCCACGCATTTACCTTCTCCACGGGTTCCGCCAGTTTAGAAACATATACAACAACTAAATGTGGGTGACGAGGCTTGAATATATACTACAAACATATTATTGAACCCCTGAAATTTTAAAAACTTAACTTTAAATTTTAAAAACTTTTCAGAGGCAACTGTAACATTATATACTTTATAAAAAAGCACCATATCATCTGTTGAAAAAATATCGGCACCAAACTCGCTCGCAAAACTGCGTAATCTGCTTCCTACAGTTAACTTTATTTTAGGCATTTTTAAATATATAATATTAATATTATTTGTTCGATATATATATATTTTATTTATATATTTTCACGTTTGTGTCGTACTCATAACTAACAATATCTTACTATGTGGTATTAAATTCGTTTTATATTCTTTATTGTATCATCGAAAAACCAGTAATAAATAATATTATTTTTTCAATATCAGTAGAGTGGGTAATTGAGTTCATCAGATATAAATCTGGATTTTGAGATAAGATAAAATTATTATACAGATGACACAAAACAAAAAAAAAAGCTTAAAATAAATAAAAATTAAATGTACCAAATTTAACGAAATATTTGTAAAAATTACTTTAAAAAAAGAAAAAATGGGTTTAAAAATTAAAAAAATGCATTTTAGATATAAAAAATTCAAATTAATTCCAAAAAAATAATACATATTCTAAATCGTTATGTAATGAAACAAATTTGTAACTTGGTTAGCATTGTATAGCACTTGTAAAAAAAAAATGCAAATGTCATCAAAATTTTATCTCTAATTATTGGATATACTTGTAATAATATCTCAACTTTTAAATGTGTCTACATATACTAAAAAAAAAACCCGACTCAAGAAAATTAATTTAATGAACATTTGTGTTCACCACATTTTCCATCATTTTCAACCATTTTTTAACGTTTAGACGTTCAGTGTCGCCTAATATCACCATGATGAAAAAAATAATTTGATATATTGATACGTATGATAATTTTACAGAAAATATTATGGTATAATTTATGTATTGACTTCTAACATACCTGATTAATTAATATGGTTTTTAAATTTAAAAATGAACATTTTTTACATATATTTTTAAAATATTGCAATACATGTATAAATATTTCATGTTAAATTAATTAATAAAAATAACTTCATAATATTTCCTGCAAGTGTCTCATATAAATCGATATGTCACATCACTTTTTTAATCATGGTGATACAAAACGTAAAACGTTTAAAAATGGGGGAAAATTATGTAACATATCGTAATAACGTAATCACAATCGATTCGCATGAACATTTTTCAGAATATATCATTGTGTATTCACATTCTTTTTTACATTTATCTCAATATACTAATTACTATGAATAATAATTAAAAATAATTTTTTCTATGTGATTATATTTTGGTGTAGACGATATTACGAGTATGTCCTAAATGATAATATATTAGCGGATTGTGAGTGTAAACACAAACCCAAAATTTTTTTTAATAGTATTTTATATGTTATTCTAAAGATATAAACTAAGTTTAAAATAATGAAATATTCTATAGTAAAATTTGAAAATTCATTCCCCAAAAATCGTTACAACTACGATTTTTGCTTATTATACCTTCATATATTATATTTATGTGTGTATTTATATGTGCGCGCGCGCACGTGTGTGTGCGTATGTGTGGGAATTAATTTGGAATGAATTGACGTCCTTTCTATAATTGTATATAGACATTAATATACTAAGTATTTTTTTTATCGATACTTTTGAAGATTTCCCGATACTTGGTATTCAATATTACCTATTGAATACTACGTATACCGTTTTAGATTTATAATGTCGCTTGACATTTATTATGTAACGTACATAATAAGGTTTATGCTCATTAAAATATAGTATTTTGTAAGATGTAGATATATATAAGATGTATATAGTCCAGTTTTTACAGATGATCGACATATGCCTATTCATAATATTCATAGTCCTCACTGTCGTGATACCCGATACTACGTGATATTTACGTACTTATTTTTATAGTTTTAAGTCATCAATTCTATAAGCGTACCTACTTAAACGTGTTAAATAAATTATTTCTGTATGACATTTCTTTTAAAATACGACGAGTATAAAAACTAAAACCGTAAAGATGGACTCGAAAACCGTCGCGTGATAAAATCAAAATTTTATTATCGGAAACGAAATCTTCATGAAACATTCAAACTTCTTCCACGAAAACACAGAATAATGAATTGGGTATAATGACCATATACTCGTACATATATTTAAATTTTTATGTTATAACATTGAATATTCATATAAAACACTATAACACATATGGTTTACTGGGCGTAGTGGTGTAACTAGGCGATATTAGAGGGTGTGGTAATCACACTGACTAGAATTTTTATGGAGCTCAAAAAGTCCTTTTGTTTTTTTCTTTTAAGTTTTTATATAATATGTAAATAGGTAATATATTTTAAAATAGATATTTTGATTAAAAGTTGTACTATATTATAATTGTTAATTTTATTATGTCTTATACCAATACTAGATAAATTATAATATTGTAACTGTAGACAATAGACACAGGCATGAAATATGAAACCACAGAAAAAATGAGGCGTTAAATAAATTAAAGCTGATATGTAGTGATAAAATTAACATTTTATTATCAGAAACAAAATCTTTTAAACAAATTTAAACTTCTTCAAAACACACGAAAATATTTTACTATACATTTATTTACATTTTAATGATATAAGATATTCCTGTTGTATATAATCATATTGTTATTACATTTACATAGGTACATTACAAAACTATATACTTAAATCAAATGAAATAAGTTTTTATTTTTTATTTATTTTGAACAACATGTCACGCAAGGAACAATAAGAATAAATCATAGATTTGAGATATAGGGCAGAAGTAACAGAGTTATAGAATTCTTCCAATGGAGAGACTATGACATGCCATTGTTTATAAATATGGCTAAGTTAGCAGGCCATGACACTACTCCTTTTTTTAGTCTTGTAATTCGAAGATCCTGCGATTGTATTGAATAATATTTTGGAAATAAGAAGATTTTATGGCGAGTTAGACGTTTATTGAAACGTTTGTAGTGAAGCTACTTTGGTAATATGTGGTAATTTAAAATTAGAGTGAAGAATGTGGTCGGAGACGTAGAAAAGAGCATTAGAAGTTATACGTAGACTTTGGATTGGAATCTTTGAATTCGTCTGATATTTGAAGTTTTGGTGGTACCCCATAGCTGAATGTCATATGTCCATATTGGTTCTTAGTAGTAGCTTATAAAGAAGGAGTCTGTTGAAAATTTCATATATTTAGAAGTAAGCGATAGATGAATAAGTCGGAGTCTATAATTTAGTTTTGCTAGTTATGTGCGTCAGCAAGTAAGTTGATGGTCTATAAGAATACCAAGATATCGTATATTTTTGGCAGTAGGGAGATACCCTTGCGGAGAGTAAAGATGCAGTGAATTGAATTGGATTCATTCATTTTAACTCCCCAAATTTTGTACCGCGTTTCAAGGTGATTGAAATGATCTTGGATATGATAGGAGGCTAGGTCTGGATCTGGACTGTTGATTATTATGGCTTAATCATTGGTAAAGTCACCAACTATTGTGTGATTTGAGGTCAACTGGTCAGAGATAAATATGTTAAAAAGTAGGGGAGCAATTATTATACCTTGGACTATACCTGCTTTAATTTCTGTAAGAAAAGATGTGGAGGTATTTATTCAAACGGAAAAAAGCAATAATCAATGTACGATTTTATAATTAGGTAGTAGAGGCTAGGAAGGTTCAATTTTAATTTGTAAAGGAGACCTAAATTTCAAACTCTATATAATGTTTGGGAAACGTCGATGAATGCTCCGGTGCAGTATAATATCTTTTCTAGGGCGATGGAGATTTTGTCAACTAAGTAATACACTCATGTATTGTAGAATGGTTATTACGAAAACCAAATTAACAGTTAGGTAGAATTTTGACATTATCGATTAATGATAGTATGCACATTAAAATGAGTTTTTCGAAAAGTTAAAAGATGGTTGGAATTGCAGGGTTAGCTGATTGGTCTGTACGAGGAGGGGCAGTCAGGTGACTTTTGAGTTTAAGTAAATTAATATATTAAAAGATCAATTATATTTTATAGTTTAATTAATTACATTTACAGTAAATTATAAATTCATTTATTTTAATGTTATAACTATATTTCATAGTTAACCAAATGAAATTTATAGTAATTTTAAATAAATTTGTTTTAATAGGTACTTAAATCAAGTTTTATTCTTCAATAAAATTAGAATTATTGTTCTTCATGTATTTGTTTATTATGCATTAATTATATATATATATATATATATATATATATATATGTCATATATTTCATGCAGAACACGATATTTTGGTTACCTATAAATAAATTGTAGTCCATTGAATATAATTTATAATTTTTCTAAATGAGTTACTTATACTTTAATGTAAGTAGGTACATAATATATCTATCTCATATTTAATAAAATTGTTTTCACAAAATATTTTCTACTTAGAGTTGATTATTAAAATATTAAATAGTATACATATTTTTATAAAAATACATAAAATTAATTTTAACGTGTAATAAAATAAACAATAACTATTATTATACAATATACATATATAAAGACAACATATTATTTTCTTTTTCTGTTATTTGGTTCTTGTAGGTCTATAATGTTGATAAGTGATTAAGCTTATTTCACATGTTTTGATGTATATAATATATACAAGGATATATTATATATCGTAGTTTCTATAAAAATTTGTCACCTATGTTAATATATTTTTAATATCAATAGTATTTTATTGTTTGGAATACGATAGATGGCGATAAAAAAAAATGCTCTTCCTGACACGTAACAGTAGGCACATTTTTAAAATATTCATCAATATTTAATATAATAATTATAATTTTAATTTTATTTCGATCCAGTAAAATTATTTTAACAATTAAACGAGACTTAACTTAAATATAAATTGTATTATAATTAAAAAATAAGGTCAATATGATGATGATACTGCAGCTTGCACAAGAACTAAAAAAGCATATAAAACATTGGTCCGGTATGCTACTACAATACATTTAGTACATATTTAGCGTCAATAATTAATGAACGAAAAAACGAATGTGTCGAAAAAAATAGACTTTCAATTTTATTTTTAATACAATAAACTAATGTAATAATAACAAAAAACAACCAAAATTATGACAGAATAACGTAAATACTATAAAAAAAATTAAAGTACGTCTTTAAAAGTTACTTGGAGCGAAATGTCATGATGGATATTATTTGAACTATAATGATCAACATTTTCTCACCAAATTATCGGTTATACCATGTGAAATAGCACATTTTATTGGTAAATCTATTATAACATTATTATAAAATATAAAAAAAATTATTAACTTAAGTATTTTGATGAAAAAAAATCAGACAATAACTTGTTCACAAATATCTTAACTACACAATATAATAAGTTTAGAATTAATACAATTATTGTATTAAGTTAATAAGTTGATACTACCTTAACCTATTCACTAGTTGATACCCATCCTTGGTTTTTATCGTGTGGTTTTAGTATAGAATATTTTCTAAAATTACCTACCTAATTAATTTATCAAATGTAGTATTAAATTATATAAAATACCTAGTAATATATAACTTTAACATTGGATTTACAGTTTTATGATCGAAATACAATATTATGTGCAATAGTTTACGGTATGCACTATAACACAATACCTGGTCTTGGGCGATGTGTTACAATTTGTACACGATAAGCCGATATTAATATTTCAATATCTAAAACAGGAAATAATTATTTTATAATTGATTAACTGTAATTCATTTGGAACGAAATTTCCATGCGTCCTGCTATATATAACTATCCTGGTATAGGTGTCCATACGTCCTGGTATACCTATCTAATATATATGTAACTATATAATATTTATTTAATTAGAATGTTGGGAGGGGGGAGGTCATTAAAATTAGATAAGCAAAAGTCTGAAACAAATATTCTTCTAGAAATTACCAACTCTGACAAACCTCGTATTCAGGACAGAGATTATTTTAGAAAATTATTTTTAAATAAGTATGAAATTAACTATTTATTTTAGTATCACTAAATATTTATCAGTTATACCTACTAGCAAAGAATATAATGTGTAATATTTATATCCACAAAAATATTTAACAGTATGATACTCCTTTTTAATAATTGTCGCCAATGGGTTATCATATCAATTTAGATAATTAATTTAATATTGCCATTTAATTACATTTTCTTCTAAAAATTTAATTTAATTTAATTTTTAAATTTGATTAGCGATGATTAATAGAAAACCTGCGAATAATTTAATTTTACCTACTAAATTTTAAATTTATCACAATAATTTATATATAGTAGGTATTTGTTTATTAAAATTATAGTTGTGGTAACTTGTAAATTATCATAACAGGTATAACAGATAGATAATAGATAATATGCAAGTGCTCTGAATTTTTGATTTCCTAAAACATAAATTCCCAAAACTATATTTTCCGTAATGAGTATTTCAATTTATTTACTACCTACAATATATTTTATCGAAATACCTGTATTTTTGTTTTCGATTCCATATCAATTTTTGTCCTGGCAATTTTTTCCCGCATTTTGATAAATAAATCTAATTTAATTCAAATAAACGACGAAAACAAAATATGTTTGTCCAGTATCACACACAGTTTATGTACCTAACCTGGGTTGACATTTGAAGGTATGTATTATATAATTGAAGAAAACGAACGAAAACATCTGCCAGTACACAATGTCAATTACAATGATCAATGTAGGTATACCTACATTTTTAACAATGAAATAAAATACAGAAATAATATGTAAATGTAGGTAAGATCATGTCAAAAATAGGCATTTTTCACCTGCAACCGTTTATAAAAACGAACAAGTTTTGAAATCCTATACTGCGAATATGCTAAATTTCTGAATTCTAGACGTATTTTAAACAATTAACTACATAATTCCATAAACTATTTTAAAACATTAAAAAAAATTATAAATACATAAAACAGATGCAGATCTAAGAATATTTTGGGGAAATTTGAAAAATTTTACAAATAAACACAGTGAAATTTAAATTTATATAATTAACGTTATTTTTATCAACGTTTGATGGATGACGATCGATATTTTGATATAAATATCAATACGCGGACAAATTACATGTTATTATAGGGGGTATCGGTACGCGTACCTACTATATTTTTTTTTGTGCCTCTCCATGCACGACTATAGATAAAATATTCATTTTTAAAATAAATTTAAAAATGTATATAATAAATATTTTAAAACAGTAATTTGGATGACAATACTTAAAATCAAAATCATTGTTAATGAAATTTTTGGGTGGTCCTGGGCCCACTCCTTGGATCCGTACCTTAGATCCTAAAATCAAAAACATGAATACGAATTTTAAATATTAAAATTCATAATCACATGAACGTCAATCTTTTTACGAAAAACATTCTATTTTGGAGTACTTGATTTTCCGCTTTCTATCTCTCAAATAACTATAATATCATCCTTAAATGGACAATCGATTGTCAAATTAATAATGTCAGTAATAATTATGTTAACCTAAAGCCTCGTACATAATATGATGATAGTTGATCTCTCATATTTTTCATGATAAAACCTATCATGATAAATAGAATAAATAAATAATGAATATAGAATAAATAGAAAAATTGCTATCAGATTTTCCCAGCATTGATTGTTTATATATAGGTAATATAAAGTATATTGATTCTATATCTCATTTATTGTGCAGTTGTATGAATTTAAACAATAGTTTCCAAAATGCATATAGGTCCTAATATCATATTGTTATCCCTCAATACATTCGGCGGGGTCGATGCGTGAAATTACCTATGGTAGCCTCACCCATAGGGATATAATAATACCAATTATTATATTTTTATACTATCATTTTGTATATAATTTATACGCACTTGTATGATTATTTTTAAATAATTTATATCAACAAATCGCTAATATTGTTATTATAATACAAGATAAAATTAAAAACAACATAAATGAAAATGTTTAATGTATCCCTGAGGGTAGTTATTGGTGAGTTGACTAAGAACTACGGAAGCATTCTGTATTGTCTTTATATTGTGTTCGATCTAGTCGAAAATACTAAAAAACTAAACCAACTTTCGTATCACTAACATAACGTAATCAACATAAAGTTCTTCATTTAAAAATAGTATATAGACGGAAATTTCTGAATTTAACCTCAGGACCTGCAATATTTCAATATATTTACTTCATTTTTGTCTAGTAAAAGATAAGAGATGTTTTACTATATTAGAAATATTGTCATATTTAAATAATTTTTAATGTAAGACTAGTATTTAAACTGTGGCTTAAACCTAAGTTCAAAACTAAGTATTGCTTAAGAATATTTTTGGGTATTTGAACCGAAGTTTAAGAAATATGCTACACTTGGCTGCAGTTTATTAAACAAAGCTCAGGGTATAGTTTAACAAGTTTATTTCATCATTATCTATCTATGTATCTATATATTATGGTAATATAATTTTAAATTATATGATTTTAATTGTAATAGATAAATAAAAATTGTGTATTTAGTACCTACTTATGTAGGTAGAGCCACCCAAAGAGGGAAAAAATGTGTACATATGTGGGAGGGGTGTCATATCTTAACTACAGAATATAAGTTAACAAAATTAAACCTAGTCGAAAATATCTGTCTAAGGTCAGGGGTTTAATTGGTCAATTTTAAAAAAGTGGATGATCTTTTTGTTTTTGAATTTTTGCATTTTGTGGACATCTTTCCGCTCTAAAATATTTTCTAGATGCCCCTGTGTGTAGGTATTTTATTGTAGTAAATGTATTATTAATACGTATTATTTAGTTATTAATCAATATTATATAATTAAATTAATTTAAATAAGAATTAATATTAAAAATACTTTGTCAACGTTAAGATCAAATGAATGAAAAAATGTATTCATATGTATACTTGGACATTTACAATTTATTTCCTTGCGATTGGTTGAATATTAATCATTGTGTGTGATTATGTGAGGATATTTGAGGGCTCCGTTCTGATAAACGTAATAATTTTCAAAGTGAATGTATAATAATTACTAACAAATAGAGAAATATAACTTAAAAGTTGTCAGTTCATTATGGTCATTGTGAGGTGACTAACTTCATATATGCACCAAAGTGCATTGACATATTTCCTATGAGATTTTTAAATTTTGTACGAATATGTTTATTAAGACTAAGTGCCGGGATACACTATCCATTCCACCGGTCCGGTGAAAATAGATCCGTTTGCTGATCAGACGAAACATATTAATGTAAACACTGTTAGCCACACCATCCATCACGCAACGGTCCGTCGATCCGTCAACCGCATTCTACTGCAACATGTTGCATTGGAAACGGATACTGGATAAAGTTTTATTGTCGAAGCGCATTGTTTTAATAATAACAGCTTATTTTATTTATTTTTGCTATTCACATAATTTGTGTAACCTGTACATTTTTAATATTTGTATTTGTTAATGATTTTTTAAAATTATTAATTTCGTAAAATGTTCGATACGTATACATTTATACAATGTATTCAGAATAATAATGCTATATAGAAACTGGATCAAAATATTATAAAAATACGACTACCACAAATAATAGTTGGCATGCAATTTTAGCAATCATGTATTCCAATTGGACCAAGTTGAATATAATTAAAAAAGTTGATTTAAGTAAGTTATAATAGTACCAAATTTCTAAAAATTTCTGAATAAATGAAAAATTATTTTAAAAAAACTCATAGGAATATATTTTTGGGTATATAACTTTTTTACAAAACATTTAATTTATACATTGTTACAAGTACTGGTGTTTATATGGGTAGGTTAGTACTTAATTATTGCCTAAAAACAAATGAGATTATTTTATAAATTAAATAGATTGTATGATATTTTGATTTTAATGTACACTTATTTAATTATTATTTTACATTAGTGTACATGTTTTAGTTCCAGAACTACAAATAAATGTTAAAGTTTCATTCTGAAAAATTTAGTGGAACGCACAAGAGATCATCATTCCATTCCAGAACTTTAAGCGGAACAAATAAATGGAAAAATTTCGTTTTGGAACTGTGGGCAGAATAAATAAAATACTATTGTTCCATTCCGGAACAAATAATGAAATATAGCATAAAATATATAGTTCCGAATCCAGGAATTTAAATATTTGAAAATTGAAATGGTACAGCTTCTAGTCCCATAAAATAATTTGTAAAGTATTCCCTCGCATGTATCCTAAGTGACCAAGTTTCTATTCCATAAATTTCAACGTCAACCAATGAATTACTTTCAACGTCTTCATAATTAAAACCATAACTTTTTCTCTCCAAAATGATGTAAGATACCACATGCAGCATTATTAATCAATTTATAAATTACGGGGAATACATTATGGCAGGAAAAATTTATATTTGTATTATCATTTTTATTGAATATCAGTATTATTTTTATTATGTAACGGATATAATAACAAACTATGTAGACTTTCGTACTTTATCCGGTGGAAAAGCTAGTTCTAAGCTGTTTTTAAACGTTCGGTTTACCAGATAGTGTAGAATTATAGTATAGTATAGAAAGTAAATTATCAAATTGCAATATATATTTATTACATAAATTTCAAATGCAATGTGATGATAATAGTTGGGTAATATTGAATCTCATTCCACCACAACTAACAAATCAAAATTGTAGTTTTGTTGTACATTATTATCGAATGTTATATATATAAAATATTATTATAGTGAGTTTAAACCTATATCTGACAGAGAATAGATTAAAATAAGCGATAAGTTTCAACAGATTTATGGCTGAACACATTTGACAGAGATTTCGCGCTAAAGTAAACGGGGCCGCCATCTTTAGAGGTAAATACAATAATAAGAGTGAGAAAAAATACACGATTATACAGAAATATTTTCGAAGATACGCGATTCCGTGTTTTTATATTTTAGTGTTGTGTACACAGTTGTACACTAACACATATACCAGTATATATATAGGTATATATTACAATACATGGTGATTTCGAGAATAAAGTACAGTGAATAACTCGAGGGGTATAAATATGTATAAACCACGCGTAGGACCACGCGTCAACGATGTAGGTACAAAATAATGGACGCCATAAATTTTTAACTTGTATAGGGGAAAAAAAAGGTATAATAGTATGTGACACTAGTGGCTTCGGAAAGATTTTTGTATTGTATTTCATTAAAACACGTACACACATTAAAATACGTACTCGTATTGTGTTTTGGGAGTACATATAGAAATGTTTGAATACATTTTCTTTTCGGATACAGTGTTCGATTTTTTTTTTTTTTTTACTACTTTTATTATAGGATTTACGCTTCAGCTACCAGTGTTCATTGGCGTTTCTGTTCTTCACACTGTTTGGGATTTATTTACGGTTAAATGTAGGTCTCGGATGAATAATAATACATATCAATATGGACATTATTATATTGTGGCGTGTGCGTGCAGGGGGCGTGTGGTAAACGTATTATATTATTTACAATATATACCTACTACCTACCTACTTGGATTGAAAATATACAATATAAACACTATTATTTGAACAAAATACGAATTTATTACTCATGTTTGTTTTGTCAGTTTATTATTTTAAAGTTGAACTAGATGTTTCGTATTTAAATATATTGATTATATACGTTTCTGTAAAGGTGCTTATTTTAGGAGAATGACAGAGTTGAAATTTTATATGTATATACCTAAATGAACCAAGTTTATTATATCGATTTGCATCATATTATTTTGAAATACATTTCACAAAATATACGTATAACTTATTTTATTCCAGGGCTTAGAATCTTTATGATTCTAGCTCTACCAGTTTCGGATTTTAAAAGTTAATTAATGTGATTTCTGATTTCGTTTAGACTATCTGGTAGGTTCAAACGTTTCTTTGTAGTGAAATATTTTAACGATAAGAAGTAATACAATATGCATAGATGCCATTTCTGTATGAACTAACATTAGTATAATTCGTGATATTATCTATGTTATGTTCTATGATATTATGTTGTACGTATATTATAATCATTTCACTATATAAGTTATCTTTGTTTATATAATGTAATTTTTAATATTGAAAAAAATGACATCTAATATAGAATGGAATTTTATCGTAAGATACACTAATAAATAAAGTTGAATATTGAAAAAGAAAAAAATCATCAATTCTGAGAAAGTGAATGATTTTTTTAAACTCAGTTAAATTAAGTTAATAGAAAAAAAAATGGTAAAAGTGTAAAGTTAATATTTATTTTTTCTTAACGATTAAGTAAGTTAATACAAAAAAATAATAATAAATAATAATAAATTATTAACTTAAGTTAAGTTAATTTATTTTTTTTGTGTAAGGTAATAAAATATTTTAAATGTACAGGTATAATTAAGTATTTATTATATTTTTGGAAATACTGTTATTTTTAACTTAAAACATTTTAACATTTTTAACAATCATTGACATAATATTATTAAAAATAGTACAATGTATTTATAATATTAATTGTTAAAATTAAAAGCAAATAGGTTCATTTAATATATTTAATTAATAGGTACCTACACTTTCTTCAAAATTCCAACAAATGGAAATATTTCATTGCAATTCCTTAACGAAGTATTGTTTATTGGTGGGAAATCTAATATAGTCCTCAATTTATATTATTATATAAATTATAATAAATGATTATTCATGTTTTATTTATATTTTTCGGAAAATAAATAATTCTTATAATATAAGGATTATTAGAAACGACAAAAAACAACTTTATTTTTATTCAACCATTATGACGATAGACACAATATGAAATCAAAATGTATCAATTATTTCAAAATTAACTTAACTGAGTTTTAATTAAAAGTAACTCGTTAATTAATAATTAATACACCCAAAAATAATTTAAGTTAATAAGTTATGTTAACAAAAATCAAATATAAAAAGTTAAGTTAAAAAATAAAATAACTTCACGTTTAATTTAACTATTAAATTAATAACTCGTTTATGTCCAGCATTGAAGTTAATATTAAAATTTTTCAACAATTATTTAGCCTATTATATGTTAACAGTTATTAAATTGTGGTTCTCGCTAACCACTATTACAGAATACCATATAATTTATAAAATCCATACTCGCTTTTTTTAAATACAACTTTTAAAAACTTGAAATATTATATCAACAAATATCGGTATAGGTTCTTAAAATAATTAAACAAGGATTTGGAAAGTTTTAAAAAGTTTTCTGTTCCAATATTGGTATTTATAATTTTGTTTTTAAATATTTTATTAAACACCACACGTAATTTAATTGAAAATTATTTGCGGATATTTATTTATTTAACATTTTAATTTATAATAAAAAAATTAAACATTACCATATAGGAACCATATTTACTATATTTCAATAGTTGTATAAAATTCAAAATCTATGGTTATTAAAATTTTTTATGAATATTTTTAATCTTTCTCTAAAAAAAAAAACGATGATTATATGCTTAAAAAATTTATTGTACACACATTTTGGATTTTGATTTTCTAAATAGTGATTACATAAGCGGTAAAAATATTCAATGTTTTTTCAATATTAATATGTCCGTTAATACTTTATCGATTAAATAAAATGCTAGCTATAATTAAAATTTTAATACAAAATTATGTGTTATGAAAATTAAATAATGGGAATAAAACACGTTTCCTAACTGGCCGTCGGTCTGTTATCACTCGATGTGTTCACGTACCATCGTATTATAATTTGTAATATCTACAATGTGCGTTTTTATATTGTCATGAATATTTTTGGGTAATCAGTATTTTGCCGAGAATATTGCTTAGAGATAACCTCAAAAAAAGTATGTAGGTAACAAATCCGTGTTTCCGCAATTTTAATAATACACTGATATTTAATAACAATTGTGGTACCTACCTTCTGTAGAGCTGAATATGTAATTAAATTATACATTATATAAAATGCTGTGATGATTTCGTATTTAAATATTTAAATGTGACCGACTGATTCACAGAGTAGGCAGATGTATATACTATAGTTTTTATATCTCATAGTAATGAATATCAAATCGTTGGATTTTCTTATTATTTTTCACAATTTTAATTAAATTTATATTGATATATTCGAGCAAACTTTTATCGTAGATAAAACGATGTTTAATCGGACTCGAACCCATCGCCAAAGCAACAATGGTTATATAAAACTCGAGAGTGATATGTTTAAGCGACTTTATATATGCAGAGTAGGTAGCTACTATATTATATTATATATTTATATTTTATACGCATATAATATTTAACGGTAAATGTGTTTCAAATCCTCAGATTTTCGTAATATTTATAAAATTTTGATGGAAAATATAATTTTAAAAATTAATTTCTATATTAGCCTAGGTAGGTGTATAATGAACTTGAAAATAATAACTAGTTAATAACATAACCAAAATGACTTATTAAGTTATAAGTTTTTACTATAAAAATAAAGTCATTAATTAATATAACTTTTAACTAATATCTAATGGGTTGATGTTGATGTTAATGGGCCTAATGAGTTAATTAATTTTAGATTTTTTGCAAGAGGTGGTATATTATATGAGATAGAAAGTAATTCAATGATTGGCAAGTAATTAAAATAAGTAACTTCAAGTAGTTACGTTAACCTAATCCAAAAGTCATCATTAGTAAATTAATATTTAAAAAAGCAATTTGAACTATTTGAACTCGTTAAGTTTAAATAAATTTTGAATATATGAACTTGGTTGGTTAGATAAAATGTTAATTTTTGTAATTTTCCGTAAGAAAATTTGAAATAAGGATCTTTAAAATTATTTGGAAACAATAAAAATAAAATTTTCTCAAATTGTAATTTTATAAGTATAAAATAGCTTCTAATTTATTAATAATAAATTGATATAGTTGAATTTCGATTAAAATTATACAGTATATAATTAATATATTAAATATATTAAATCGCGAACATCACAATATATTAACTTAACCAAATGATTATGAATCATTCACTGTGATAACTCAAATTATTACAATGAAAATGAATAGTTAATTCTTAATTATTAAATCCCAAAGAATTAACTAATTTAGTTTAAAAGTAAAAAAAGATTAATCGATGGAATTTTACCATTAATATAGAGGAATCTTAGGCATTGAACCGTTGCACCGCAGTCGGCGCTGTTGTACCCATCCTTGACAAGTACACAAGGACCGTATCCACTATCGATATCTCCGCAGTCAGCAGTCTTCCATCAACCACTACCTACAGCAGTTCAATACATGAGGAGAATCGCTGGCATCCATTTCGTACGTCTGGATACCGTCTTTCCTTTCAACAGTCTCATAACACGATGTCATCGCCGGTAATTTATTCACTTTATTTTTACAATAATAAATTATTTTATTTTTTTAAAAACAAAAGGTATCTGAATACATTTTCAACATTTTTATTTTATTTTTATTCAATTCTATTTACAAATTAATCAATTTTGGAAATTATCAAATGTAATGTATCTGAAATGTATTAAAATTGTTCATCTCGTATATCGTCTGGATAAAATTAATTAATTTATTATCATTTCTGAATATTCTAAATTATAGATTAAAATTATACTATAGATTAGAAATATAGAAATTTCTTAAACAAAACATATATTTGTCTATTATCTAGATTACTTATATGGGTATTATTTGTGGGGTCATATTTTATCAGTAATGAAAGGAGAATTTTTTTATATTATTATTAAAACACTATACATATATACATCTCTTTATAGTCTTTAGTTAATATAAGCTTTTTTAGAGTTATTTTTTTTATAGAAATATAAATGTATATATGTATATAAATATATAAACGTTGAAAATATACAATAGACAAGAAGTATATGTACCAATATTATTATTAAAAAAGGTTTAATATTAAATTTTTAATTAAATAACGAAAAAAATTCAACTTTAAACAAAAATGTCTATTGATTTTTTGATTTATAACTTTACTCATATAATCAGTATATTTTTTTATCGATTTTCTATGAAACCACATTAGATGTATAAAAATATTTAATTTAATTTTTAGTATTGATTATTATCAAAATCTTTTTTGCAACAGTATAAAGATCAAATATAATAAAGATTTTCTTTAATAACTTTAATTTTTTGATTTTCGAAAACCTGTCTTTATTTTATTTATGTTTTATTTCAACAAAATATATTTTAATTTACTTTAAATTGTTTAAATTTAATATAAAAAAACACCACTTCCACATGGGGGTAGACCCCTTCATTATCACTTCAGGTGAAGTGATCAGGACTTCAACCTTCATTATCACTGAATTTTGAATATTTTTTTCATATATTCCTGAAAAAAATCGACAATGGTCTAGAAAAAAATGCGATTAATACATTTTTATAGAATTAAATTTAGTTTATTTTAAATAAATACCTAGTAGGAATATTAAATAATTGATTACTTTTAGAAATTTACAACAATAAATATTCATATTTTAGAAATTAATATAAAATATTAACGTACTTCTAATTTATGTATCATAAATCATAATTACCTAATTTCCTCAATATTTTTATAAAAGAAGCTTTAAAAGATCAAATATTTTTATAGAGAAATTAGAATTATATACTATATAGTGTTTGGAAAGAACAACGTTCATAAACGCACGTTCTGTGAGTGTGGACGTGTCTTGTTAAAAAAATTTAAATATGAACGAATTCAATTTTTAAGTGAACTTTCTGAACGCTGGAAATATATTTAATTTTGTTTTTTTTTTAAGTCTAAATGGCTATCATCCATCAATATTGGACACTATCATTTTGAATTTAATGCCTAATATGAAAAAAATTTGTAAATATTTAAACAAATTAAATATGGACATATTATCTTTTAAAATAATAATCATGTTACAATTTGTTTTTATAAGAACTCTAACTACTAGAGCACTGCACGATTAGACTTTTCATGGAGCTGACCGAAACGATAATTTTAAATTAAAACTAAACCAAACCGATAAAGACGAACCAACCAAGCTAGATCAATATTTTCAAATAATACCGGATGAGACCAAATTTTAAAATTGGAACTGGAACGAAACTGGACTAACTCAAACTGAATTTTAATTAAAGCAAACTAGACCAGGCCGCCAGATCAAGCTGGATAAAAAAAAATTCACTTTATTAAACGCTAAATAATTTTATTCAATTGTTTCATGCAAACACTCATTTTCCTAGCCATATTTCCCCGAAATATCTTCATTATTTTTATTTTTTCTAATTTTTACAGAATAATATTTGAACTTTAATTATTACCTATATTTCTTTATTATTTCTTTATCATTGATTATATTGTTAATAAACTAAGTACACACATAATAATAATACATATAAAAAAAATAAATATAGTTTGTAGTAATGTGGGTACTAGATAGTAAGAATCAGTGAACGCACGTGTATAAATAGCTATAGGCGGAAATCCATTAAAATTTCTGTGGGGCTAACATTTTTAACCACACATCTAAAAATCATTATTAACAGTTTAAGACCCACATTTTTTTTACATTTACATATAACAATATAAATATAATAATTAAATGTAGTTATATTTTTAATGTTTAAATCAATATTATAATTAAATTAAATTGCATTCATCTTAATATTATTATTCTATTTTTTTCAGCAAATTTATCAATAATTTCTATGTTGTTTATATTCTTTGATAGTTGCTTTTCAATATTATTATGCTTATTATTATCACATCATAATATTGTGTTATCAAATCTGTAACAATCACGGATTGTAATATTCGGCCATATTTATTATATTGATATGGTTAGTAGTTATATCAATTGTACATTTTTAACGATTTCCTTTCTTAAAATAAATGTATACATTTTTTTAAAAATAGCAATGAGTCCTCAAATATCTGAAATCAAAATGGGAAAAATATATATTATAATTTATGACATAAATTAGTTTAGAAAGCTAATGTAATATTAGCCCCCCAAATTTAATTACCTTTCTAATTTTCTAAGATTTGGAGCTTAGCCCCCAAGCCCCCCATTTCCGCCTATGTAAATACCTATATAATATTATAGGGATTCCCTAAAGGCCAATATTAACATGATTTATCATGAAACCAATAATCATAAATTTATACATTTGGACATATCAACGAGAAACACAATGCAGTATGCGGAGAACGTTTTACGATGATCGAAAATAACAATTATCTAATCTTCTTATAGTATAAATTTTAAACTACACAACTTTAAAAATAAAATAACCATGTATTTGTTATTAAATTCCTAGTTTTATCAAAGGGTACATTTTCATCCTCTCCCTGCGAGCGCTACAATTTAATTACATTATATTATATATATATATATATATTAATTATTGTGCCAATATGTAAACAAAATAGTGCTGGGAGAAAGGTAAATGTATTATATATATTATATATATATATATATATATATATAATTGATAATATTGTTTTATAATCATAAAATGACCGTTTTAAAGTAATTAAGTGAGCCAAACACAATTTATGTCATAATCAAAACATTCTCATTCTATAATATTATAAATCTATAATTTATACACTGATATCATTATTATCATTTACGTAACCTATTATCTCTTTCAAATGTATAATGAAACGCGTTATTAATATTATTTGATTTGGTTTTCTATAACCACTAATATATGCATCTAAAATGATGAAACACATAAAACATATGGTCTAATGTTTAATGCATATATAAATACATATAATATATTACATACAAACATGCATACATATAATATACCCATATAAAAAATCTAAAACAACATTAAACCCATAAGTCATAACACTTTTCGACCACCTGCAAAAAATACGAAACAAACCACCAAAGTAAATAAATAGGTACAAGTTGCGTTGTTGACATGTAATTTGAAGTATCAATGGATTATGGATACATTAACGATGCTAAGAAGTAGATGACGAAAAATAAGACTACGAATGGTTCAATGGTGATAAAATCCTTGTTTTATGAGTAAAATTTTTTCTTGCCATATTTAGCTATAAATATAATACAGTATGTAGACCAAATATTAACCAAAATAAAAATATTATTACCTAAACTCGTAAAATTATGTGGTAAAAATACATGGGTCACTGGATTTTATTGACGGAAGAACAAACATTAGTAGAAAATATCTTCTTCTCTTTCGCCTTTTCTCCCAACCATTTGGGGTCGGTCAAATTATTAGTAGAAAATATAATTTACATAAATGAATACTTATAAATTTTAAAATAGATACGTAAATCTTAAAAAAGATTTTTATTCCCATCAAATATATATACGAGTATATATATTTTTCAGGATTAATAATAATCGCCTTATGTAATTAGAAATTAGTTTACTGTTTCCTATTTCACACCCCAACAAATCAATATCCAGGGGGGGATACCTGCCAGTTTCTAGATGTAAATATTAAATATTCCATATTTAATTCTTATTTTTTATTTTTTAAATACATTTTAGGTTAAAAAAAGATACAAAAATACAAAACATATACCGTTATTACTATAGGGTAGGTATATAGATACAATTTAATATAACATGAAAAGTAATGCAACACGGAGCATAAATATTTAATGTTAATAATAAGTTATTGTTAAAATTTCAATATAACAAGTTAATAAAATTATACGAACTGTAAGATCATCAAATTATCAAAATTATAATTTATTGTTATAAACAATCAGTATGTACATTCAAATTTTTACTACTAAATTAAACTCAATTTTTTCGTTCTAAGATGATTTAAAAAATTCAATTTAACTTAAAATTAAAACTTTTCATAAATAAATAATAAAAGTAATAATAATAATA
The DNA here is from genome assembly GCA_025469235.1 of Pemphigus obesinymphae. Lineage (NCBI taxonomy): Eukaryota > Metazoa > Arthropoda > Insecta > Hemiptera > Aphididae > Pemphigus > Pemphigus obesinymphae. Next base: position 4,643 of record JAIPRL010002895.1, on the reverse strand, counting down.
TTGTTTCATTAATATTTAAACTTAGAAAGAATACAGTTAAAATTAAAAATATTATTTAATAATTATTTTAGTTAGGTTTAAGTTTTGACCATAAATCGATTTATTTAGCCAAAAGGAATAAAATATGTGAAAAAAATGATTTTATAAAATTTTATTTAATATACAATCCATTGGCCACAAAAAAATTACATTTTGATTATTTGATATTTTAAATTAACAAAAATAAAATAAAATTTTAACTTTAAAATTTAACCAGCTAAGCTAATAAATTAAGTAATTAACAATTTTCTAATTAACTGAACATTAAATAGTTAATTTTATAATTATTTTTACAATTTTTTCATGAAGTGAATAAAAACTAAAAGGGTGTTTAAATTTAAATCTTATCAAAATATTCTAATACTGGTATTAAATTATGAAATTAATATGGCCAATTGAATTTTTAATTCTTAAAAAAAAATGTTTATGTTTTATTTATATTCTGAAATACTAGATGATTTTTTATCTTAACATAATAATAACAATAATACTATTGTATTTACGATTTCAATTCCTAAAATAATATTATAAGTAAAACAGGAGTTGAAAAAATATTTAATAAAATTTGGTTAATGATCAAGAAATTACTTTAAAATACTTAAATTATAAAAACTGAATTTAATATTATAATTTTATTATTAGAAGAATCTGAACCTATTACTCTTATAATTTAACGCTTTGTTAGGTACTATATTTCAGTAAAACGAGAAAAAAAAAGGTTAATAATATTATTAATTAAAAACCTGTTCTAATCTGAACTTAAGCCAGAACTCGTATTTTAATCTTTTTGAAGAATCAGAATCTTTAAAATCTGATACCTGAAGTTTAAGTAGTAAGAATTACATAATTTGTATATATTGCACTCATTGTTTTTAATTTGAGTGATTTCGTATAAATAAAGCAAATTTTAAAATAAGAATTACTTTTATCCCTTCCTTTCCATCATACTAGTCCCTCAAAGTAGAGACTTTAACTTAGACCTTTAGATAATTTTAAAATATTACCACTTATATATTGAAATAATATTTGGTACACATTTTTAAACTGCTGACTTTATAAAATAATAAATATAACGCACGTTCCAATAATTTATTATTTTCATTATATAAATTAGGTATTTTTGATTATATATTTTACAATCATAAATTAAAATTATACTGATTATTATCAATAATATGGGGAATATTTTCCTATGTACTATAATTTTTTTTATAATCACACATGATGAATATGGAAATACTTTACTTTATAAATAAGTTAAAGGTACATTTATTTTCTTTCCTTACAATAAACTTTGAAATTTAAATTTAAATTACTCTCTAATTATTTAATAAAACCTTAAGGATTTATAAAATTTGATTAACTTACCCAGCAATAGTACAAGTAGCTCTAATATCTTGGGGGAGGCTTTATCTATAATATAGTCTAAAAAAGACGTAAATAAGCAAAATAAAAACGGTCAATATTAATTATATTTGTGGGGCTATGGATAATTTGGGAGGCTAAACCCTCAAAACCCCACTAGTCACGCAGCCTTCCTTTGTATATCACACCCACATAATTTTAAGAAAAATAAATACCCAATAAAATGGAATATATATATTTAACAAAATACATTTTAAATATATACTTTAACAAATTATATAATATTAGATGTATAATAAAATAATATAATACTAACTAACTAACTTATATTCTAGTTTTAAAACTACATTTTTAAAAGTCCAAATAAATAGTTGAGAATATATACTATTTGTATCAAATTAGTAAAACTTGAAATAAAATATACAATAAAATATAGATCATTAATAGGTATGCCAATTTTCTATGGATAACGGAAGTCAATTAAAAACTCTTAAATACCTTAACCGGCAATAAATGTGAATAATGAAACCTCTACCGACATAAATTAAAAACCTATTATACAAATCTAATTAAAAACTAGTTTTATTTAATTAATTGAAATCGAGAAATGAAATACCGATATTTGAAATATTTTATTTCAGTTTCAGTTGGATATTAATTTATAAATACTTGTATTATTTAATTACTCGTTTTATTTAAGGGGATTGAAAGTGATCATTTATTAAGGAGTTGTGTATAGACAATTTTATGATTTTTTCGTGTTACGCAGTGTATTTGTGTGAGTAGTATTTGGTGTTTAGTGTGTGTAGATACGTTGGCATAATAATAGTATACCTATATTATACTACATCGGTCAGGTCGACATTCGATGATACGGGTAGTTCGACGGACAATATTATTGTGCGATGACAAAGATAAATTTACATCGTTATATTTATTATTATTAATTAAAAACATTATATACGTATTACGTATACTCATGTTATCCCATTTATATAGTGACGCTATTAATCTTTTCATGAAATGTACATCCAGACATCCAGTTTTTAAAAAAACGAGATGGTTTCGAATAATCGACATATTACCAAAACCCGTTCCAATAATATGTTAGCTATGCTTATCGTGAACAGTGGCGGAGTTAAGGAAGGAAGAGGTAAACGGAGTTTGATCCTCAGACGTAAAATTTTTGGTGACGTAAATATTTTGGATGACGTAAAATTTTTTAAAGTATAATACACATAATTATGGTATATTCGGGGCCGTCCTTATAGGGGGTCATAGGGGGCGAGTCGCTTCCTCTCTAAACAAAACACTAGTTGTTGCACAGAGTTTATAGTTTTTTTTTTTTTTTTTGCTTATTTACTATTTTAAGTGAGTATTTCGAGAAATTATTCATATTTAGTCGGCTCCAAAAAAAGTTAATGACCTTTTTAGCGTATTATTTCAACAAAATTTCATGAGTTTTTTTGAAGTAATTTTTTACACTTTTCGCTGTGCGTCAAATTCCTAGGTCTGCCTGTGATCGTAGCTACCAAGAACCATCTTTACCAAAAATGTGAAGGTACAAACCTGAGCATCTTTGAGAAATGGAACGATGTAAAACTGTTAATTTTAATATTATAAGTAGGTATGTATAATGTAAATCACCGAACAAAAGTCCGACGACAAAAAGTCCGGAAGAGAAAGAAAGGTTCATAAATTATATTATCGTAAATATTAGATAGAATAAAATGTATCCATTTATTCTGTGGTTATACCCGTGCGGCAGCGTATATCAGGTTAAATTTGGCATCCTAAATATACCTATATATTATCTCATTAATTGGCCATCCAGATGGGCTAATAATGGCGTTAAAAATATTTTCCCATGACTTTTTCTATGCCACATGGTAAAATTCGGTCAATATAATTTTTTATATACATATCAATATAATATAATATATATCACTATATTATAGTTTTGCATTTTTTTTTTTCAATTTTAAGTTATTGCTAATTTTTCTGATGGTAAAATTGGTTCTTATATTCCTAAAATTTACCTATACAGATTTATAACGGACCTATTTTTTCTTTTTAAATTTTAAATTAAATATAAAAATCTAGCAATTCAAAATTTATTGCGGATTTTTTCACCGGATTTTTAAGTAGAATACCGTATAATGTATATATTGCTATCAAAAAGTCGTATGGCATTAATATTTAATTCCTAAAATAAATAAATACATTCTAGTGTAAAATAATTCATTCTTATAAATTTTAGACCAAAAATAGTTTCATTTTTATAAATAATGTTTAGATACTAATTTATACGATAATAGTTGTAAAATTGTATTTAAATCCTTTTCCACTTTATTATTAAATTTGTTTTAAAATGTATGATGTACGTCAATAGTAAAAATATAATACTATATACTAAATATAATACATATAATATCGGTATTTTATAAAAACTTCAAATTTCTAGAGTTATTTTTTAATTTTAATTTTTTTTTTAATTATGAAGAAATAGCACTTTATGTCATTTTCAGTAGATTTTTCTTATAGGAATTTTTCGAAAAATAGGTAGGGGAAATCGGATACAGAAGTAACATAAGTATTATAATAATATTTATTAAGTATTTTTATTTAAGTTTTCAAATTTTCGAAATATGCAGTTTATTATTGGTAAAAATAATTTTTTACATTTTTTTAATCTACTGTAATTTTTTTGATATTTACCATTTAAAAATATTAGGTAAAGTATTAGTAAATAGTAGACTAAAATAGATTACTTAGTCGGTAAAAGATTATTTCATATAGGTACTCAATGATATATATGTATTTAAACAGTAGTTACCTATACCTAATATTATAAAAACTATATCCATTGTACAAGCTCAAACATATAAATATAATTATAATATTATATTATCATTATAATTTTTAATTATAAATAGATATAAAAATTACTATTATAATTATATATTTCTAAAAATATTTTTGTATACAAATTCAAATTTTAGATTTATTTTGTTCCAATTTAAAAAGTAATTGTATACTTACCGTAATAGATTTACCAAGGCTGGGCATTAACGATTTAAAAGTAAAAATTAAATTAAAAAGTTAAGTTACTTTTTTTTATTAAAATTAACGTGTTAACTTCAAGTTAACTTTATACAAAAGTATCTAAATTAAGTTAAATTTGCCCGAAGAACAATGCAAATTTTTGAATGAGGATTTTACTTTTTGGTACCTATACG
>JAIPRL010002894.1:0-53129 GCA_025469235.1 Pemphigus obesinymphae | reverse complement strand
ATATTCTGTTTTACTCCTACTAATCCTTAGTCCTTTACTTTCCAGAGCTTCCCTCCACTCTTCAAGTCTACCATTCACTTCCTCAGGACTTTCTCCTATCAGTACTATATCATCTGCAAACAACATGTACCATTGTACCTCCCCCTGTATATCCTTTGTTATCACATCCATTACCATGGGAAATAAGTAAGGACTCAAAGCTGAACCCTGATGTACCCCCACTCTGACCCTAAAATCCTCAGTTTCTCCACACAGACTTTTCACTCTAGTACTCGCCCCTTCATACATATCTTCAATTATGTTCACATACACCTTTGGTAATCCTTTCTTCATTAATGCCCACTTTAAAATCTCCCTAGAAACCCTATCATAATCCTTCTCTAGATCAATAAATACCATACACAATTTCTTTTTCCTTTCTCTGTACTTCTCTACAATCTGCCTCACACAAAATATTGGCTCCATTGTTTGACCTCCCAGGCATAAGCCCAAACGGATTTCTAGTAACAGTTGTCTCACCTCTTACCCTTTTATCTATTATCTTTTCCCAAATCTTCATACTGTGGCTCATAACTGTCAAATTCTATATATAGGTATAAAAATCACGGTTCGAGCCACCGTGAAAAAGTGGTTCACTGCGCCATATAATAGTTGAGAATACGAATATACGATATCTCTGTGCATTGCATTGTCCCGAAGAACACCGTGTTTCTATGGAGTATGCGCGGTTTAGTACTTTATAACCGTGTGTATTATGGTGTCTAAATGCACAGTGCGCAGGACGATTCGTGATGTCGATCGTTGACCGTGTAAATTTAGGAGGGAAAGACGAAAAACGGGGGAAAAAAAATTTAGGACCAAGGCAGATTTGAACTCGTAACAGCTCACTTGTTCTAATAACTATATAGTAACCTAAACCTACACGCCTTAACCATTGGGACACTTTCATATTTAAGACTCATAATTTTTTTTCGAGGATATTAAACTAAAGTTTACACTATGAAAAATTTTTGGTGGAAATAAAATGTGCGGCAACACACAATCAACCAACTGGTATTGAAAATTACAATATATACTGTCACTGAAATTTACAATTCAATAACTTGTCAATCTACTACCGTTGAATAATTGAAATTTACCAAACTATAATATTAGTAAAATTACCTATTAGTATTTAGTATTGGTATTAAACTCGTATAAATATTATTTACTTAGAAAGTCGGGAAAAATTCACTTACTTTATATAAGCTAAAACGAATTTGCATTAATACTGTACGTAAATGTACACAGTATTAATCGTTGAAATTTATACAAAATCTAGACAAATACGTGGTTTACTTATATGATCATGACAGATTTACTAAATTTTACATGCAAAATAAATCCACATTAATATCCTATGTAAATTTATATAGTACCACTTAGTTTACTTAGTTGAAATTTAACAACATTTTTATATGTGTATATGTATATAATAGTACATGAATATTTGAAAATTAAATCCGTGTTCTGTTCATCGTATATTCTATAACGTTATAAAATAGTAATCAATGTTCAAATTCCATGATATTTTAATTAAGGTTTGTTATTAATTAATATTAATATATTATTATTGAATTTCGTAATATTGTTATCGGGTAGGTATATAATAATATTTAAAATAACGATGTAAAAATACAATATTATAAAATATATCTATTACTAAACCTACAGTTTATTTTAACGAATAATACCGGCTTAATCTGCTTATATAGATACCGATATCGGCTATTTAAATTTTAGGTACATATAATATCTGGTATCTGGTAGATATAATACTCAATATTTAACATTATTTTACATTTTTACCACTGATAAAATAAATGAATCATACATGTAAAAATAAATATTCAACCAAAGTTTTTGAATCGTTTTTTAAGCACGGAGTTCAAACACCGACAGTGAACATAGAAAATGTTACTCAGGTATTATTTCACACACACACACACACACACTATAAACACTATAATTACTTTTCAAATATTTTTGTTTTATAAATAGCGAATTTTTAAATTACATCCAATCATATCTAGATGCATTACTGCCAGTGGTTCCGTATTCAGTGTGACGCGGTTCTAGAAGGGATGGCACACTATATAATACTCAAACGATCGAGTGTCTGTGGTCGATTTTGAAACTTAAAATATTTTAAATTAAAATTGCATGGCTGTCGTGCCATATAATTATTCGAATTATTTAAATTATAATTTATTCGAATGGATTATTAAATGGAATTATTAGATGGGCTTTTGATCTGGTATGCCGGTAGTAATGAAAAAGATCAAAGAGATTCACAACCTCCTTAAACGATATGAAAAAAGTATATTGTGAATAATAATAAGTAAATACAGTTTTAAATTAACGTTTCATTATAATTTCAATTACCTATATGATAATATTATTTTTAATCGGGTAAATGTGTAATATAAATTTTGAAATTAAAAAAAAAAAATTAAATTATGATCGACAAACTAAAGATCACCAGAATATGGTAGATCCACTTGTATTAAATATGTATGTACTTATATTTTAAGGTCCTCTAAACGAAAAAAAAACTAGTCATTGAATATATTTAGTTTGTGGAACACAAATTTTCTCAAATAATTTCGAATTTGTTACAATAAAATAGCAAATATTTCATTTAAAATGTATGCCATTTTTCAACGTTTATTCGATATTTTTGGTATGTATTGTTGGCGTTCCGTAACTATACGTAAAATGTTTGATATATTTAGAGCATATCTACTCCGCTATAAACATTTAGTATCTAATATAATTAATTAACTACAATAATAATATTACTATACAAAATATACAATGATATTTCAGGCAAAAGACAAGGTAGTTTTAACTACAAATTAATTTTACTCGTTATAAGTTTGAAATAATTATCAATTAAAATGTTAAAATGTTCATTTTTAATTAGAAAATTGTGTACCTATAACGTTATTCAACAAAGTGTAGATAATTTTTTTCACATTATTTTTAATTTGAAATATAAAATGGTTTTTTGAAATATTCTTAATGAATTGAATATCTGAAATACGTGTGAAATTTAACTCGCGTAGGTATCATTTGTTTCCATTCCCAACGGAGTTCCTCAACTGAATGATCATACAAATTAACTGTAAAAAGTTAAATTAAGAGGACGCCACTCCAACATTTTTTCAATGAAAAACTTGCATTAGCATTTTTCATTTTTCATCAATTTACAAATATGTTAGAAATACAAATAAAAAAAAAAATATAGCTAACAACATTATCTAACGAATAATTGAGCAGATTTTTTAGCTTTGAATTTTTATACGTTTAATGAGCTGTTGAAATATAGATTTTATTTATTTATTTTTTTAGCAGCTTATAAAACAGGTAAGAATACATATATCAAAAATTGGTTCCATCAGTCACTGGATAAGTTTATTCTTTCTAATTTATTCTTTATTTCATATTTCTTCAATGTTTTCAAGTTGATAAAAATGAAAAATGCGTACACTTGTTTTTTTTTTTAAACAAATATCGTGATTAAACGACAAATAAATAGTACTGACAATAGGTCTATTTTAAATATACTTTTAAAATATATTTAAATATTTTTCATTGGTTTGATTTTAACTTTTCTTAAACTTAATAAAAAATTTCCCATAAGAAACCCCTTAAAAATCAGGTGTGTGGCGTCCTATTAATACATCGAAAATTTAAACGAATAAGTTACTTATATCGATACAATTAAGGTAAGAACACACTATTGTCACGTCATGTTATATCATATGTTGTTACATTTATAAAATAAGACCGTGATGTCACGTTTAGAAATATACTATTGTCAATGCCGGATCTAGAGGGGGGGGGGGTGAACCGGGGCATTTGCCCCCCGGGCGCCATTATGATGGTGCGCAAAATGTAAAAATATTTAAACTTTTCGTTCCGCATTTGGAAGGACCTTTTTTTTTTCTTTTGCCTATCAAAATTTAAAAAGGGACGCTACAATTATTTTTGCCCCGGGCGACAAATTTTCTAGATCCGGCATTGACTATTGTCATGCCTTGTCATGTCACCAGATTTTCTAGGTAAAAATCACAATACATTTCTCGAGGTCATTCCTGAAGTTTGTATTAATTTGTCTTAACTCTTAATTTGTGAATGTATCGTTAAATAACTATTAAGTATTTATTATAAGAATATGGAATGTGCAAGCTCAATTAGTTCGTCAGACTGGGAAGAGGAACTTAAAACAGTTGCTGCTTTAATTGTTCATCAAGACAAATCTAAAAAAAAATGAAGCAAGTCGACCTTGGGTCCACGAAATGAACAAAAATCTTTCTGTATTGGGTGAATTTCACCACTTAGATCCAGAATTACGTCAATGCCCAAGTCGGAATTACCGGTTTCTGTTATATTTAGCTCTTTCCCAACTTCTTCCCATGCTGTCCATCGGATGTGCTGATCACAATAACCACGACATCTATGATTGTATAAAACTTTTGGAAAAAAAAAATAGAAACATTGTATAAAACGTGACATGACGTTCGTTGAAAATGAAAACGTGTTTTCATGCACAACTTTTGTGACATAACGTAATGAGCGTGACGTGATAACAGTGTGGCTCTGTTACATAAAGTACAACGTGTAACGGCACTTCGCATATTTTTTCTTCATGTGACGTCACAATAATGTGTTCCTACCTTTATTTTCATTCCCTGTTGCAAATTTTTTTCATTTTCCTCCAATTTCTATATATTCGCCTCTGGGTAGGTATACACTGCAATTCCATAATATTATATCATAATGTTCTGATATCTACATTTGAATTGTTATCACTAAAAACTATTCTGAGCTAATACGCAGGGGTTATTGTAACTGAAAAATAAATAATAACAATGTGATAAGTAGGTACCAGCTGCTATAATTGATTAATTTGAGTGTTGTGCTGCATGCGATATCCACAAATCAATATAAATAATAATTTTCCTATTTTACTAATGACCGTATATATTTTACTAATGCATCATTAATTTATTTTAATTATTTAAGACTAAGTCCCCAACAAAAATGGAAAAAAAATTTATTATGTGCATATACATTGTAAATACAAACGCCATAGAAAAATATAATAATGTAGGAACATATTATAACTGTTACGATTATAAAGCTTTTGGTTTAATTAAAAATAAAATCCTAAGAATAAATTATTTCAACTTAAAAAAGTAATTTTTACTTAATGTCACTAGGTATTTAAGATTATTTTTTTTTTCTACAATTTACACTTAATTATCACGCGCCAGCGGAGTAAGGGTGCGATGGTTTTAATACATAGTTTATGTTTTACAATTAGTATTTTTAAAATAAAATATAATATAACGCGACTTAACAATATTTAAGTACATTAACGTATCGCGTTGTCGAGTTGTCGCTGGTATACGTGTGCAAATGTACAATATTATTTTGAAAGATAAAAATGCGATGCGTTTGTAAAATGCACAAACATTTTGGAATGGGAATTTTATAATTATAGAGTGGAATCAAAACAATATGTGTTATTGTTTTATGATAATAATTTACCAATAAGTAATTTATTCAATGTCCCGATATAACTATATGTATATGGTGTTTATGAGGACGCCACACCGACAATTTTTCATTGATAAACTTGCATTAGCATTTTTAACTTTATCGACTTACAAGCATGTTAAAAACATGAAACAGAAAACCATTTATAGATAACAACATTATCTAGCGACTGATGGAGCCGATGTTTGAAATATACATATTAACGTGTTTTATAGGCTATATTAAAATACCGATTGTTTTGATTTTTTTTAACAACTCGCGAAACGTGTTAAAAATATATATTAATATGTTAATATATTATATTAAAAATCGGTTCCATCGGTCGCTGAAAAATTTTGGTTTTATTTCATTTTTCTACAATATTCTCAAGTTGATAAAAATGAAAAATGTGTAAACATATTTTTTAACAAATATATCGTGATTACACGACAATTAAAAATTATATTGATACAAGACTATTTCTAAAGTAGGTACTCTAAAATTATATTCAAATATTTTTAAACTGATGGATTTTCATATCTTTTTAAATTTCATAAAAATTTCCTATACAAAACCCATTAAAAATTAGGCGTGTGTACTCTTAATTATATTATATTTTACTATAAATAAACTTTACATTTATAAGCTAATAATTAGTATTATTCGTTTATTACAGATGGGATGTCGATGAGTGGCAACCTAAAAAAGAACAAAAAGAGTCAGAAAAAATTTATTTACATTAAAAACCAAAAAAATGACCTAAATATTAATACAAAATCATTATAGATATATTTATGCATTTTTGAAATACTTAACTTATATAATATTACAAGTGTATATGGTCAAATTTATTTTGTTCTTTATTTTCATATATTTTTTTTCATATATTTTCATCATATTGGGGTGATAATATTTTTACGGAGTGATGCAAATATATTAACTCATTGTTTACTATCGAATAAAAATATTCATATTTTAATAATGATAAATTATATATATGTACATAGAGAGCAGTAGATTTAATATAAATGGGAAAATATTTTAAACAGATCATAAAATAAAATAATTAAGAATAAAAATGTGATTTTTATTCAAATATGCACCACCTGCCTGATAAATATATATTATTATATTAAAGACTCATTCAATTGTGCTCTATACACATTCAAAAGTACCTGCAGGGCTCTATAATACAATTCAATTTAATTTTCATAAATTTTTTCCCAAAATCAAATCAAAAGTTTAAAATACTCATATATTTAGTCAAATAGTCTTCATGATATTAAACTGTAAATATTTTAAATAAATCATAAAATAAAAATGTGATAATCAATCAAATGTGCCACACTCTCCCCTGTATAATATATATACATATATATATATATATATATTAGACCAAAAATCCGTTAAATGAATAAATAAAATATTAAGAGGACGTCGTACACCCAATTTTTAAGGTGTGTTGTATAGCCAATTTTTATGAAATTTTATGAAAAATGAAAATCCAACAATTTGAATATATTTAAATACCATTTTTTATTGTTGTGTAAGTGTAATATTTGTTTAAAAAAATATGTTTACGCATTTTTTATTTTTATTGTAGACAAATGAAAAAAAACTAAATTATCTAGTAACCTACGTCACCGAATTTTGATATGTGCATTTTTACATGTTTTATGAGTTGTTAAAATATTAATTTATTTGATTTATTGCAATAACTATAAATCTAAAAAAAATTATCAATATATCGAAAAAAAGGTTTTCTCTAGATAATATTATTAAATATAATTTGTTTTTTGTTTCGTGTTTCTATCATGTTTGTATGTTGATAAAAATGAAAAATACAATTGCAAGTTTTTCATTGAAAATTTGTAGGTACGACGTCCTCCTAATATGTTTATATAATATCTCACTGTGCGATTTACGTTTTAATAAATCTTAAAAATATTAATTTTTGATTGCATTTTAAACATAATTTGTTTTTTTTATGTTAAAAATAGGTCAATGAAGAAATATTGTTCAATAAATAATTTTTAATTGTAGGTATACATTATTTACATATAAAAACTCAAATCTCAAATCAATTATAATCTCTCCTATTCTTTGGAATCTTTTTTGCATTTGAAACACACGGCCGGCACCCCTAATACGATGAGCTCGTAATGAAATTCTTTCAAGTATTTAGTTTCTTGTATGGGATAAAAATATAAATAATAGAGTAATCAGTTAGAAAAAAACTTATATTGGTAATGAAAATGGCCTATGAGCTATGAGAAAAATTGTAACATAGTTTACACATTGACTACTAATCCTTTCAAGGGAGGGTATTTTTCTTATTGTAATAAGGCGGATACATTTTTTAAAATGTATTTTTTTTTTTGGATTTTCATATCTGATAGTCTGATGTTAGGGTATTTTCGTAAACATTTCTAGTTAGTGGGCTTAAACGTATATTGATTATAATTTTTTACGAGGTAAATTTACGACATTTTTCTGGAACATTTACCGCGGCAATGGAAGTACGAGCCAAAGTATCAAATATCGGGAAGAATTTCGAATTAAATTTATTGTTTTTTGCGGAAAACGCCATACGCCCAAAAATGACTAAGTTTCAACAATAATGATTTCATCGACTGTATTGTTCGCACGCCCAAACCGCGACCTCAGCAAGTTATTAAACGCAACAAATTTCATAGTTTCGTGTACTATTGTATCTATATAATATGTATAGGTTCGTTGCGGGGGGTATATTTTCAATGGATTTTTTTTTTTTTTTTTACGTAAAATCTATCAAAATTGTTTATAAAACATTGCGTATAATAACGAAAAAAAAAAAAAAACAAAAAACATAAACAAAACGCTGAAAAGTCTCATAAAAATATTTGGATCGTGACTAAACGCAGTTTACTATAATGTTATACAGATAGGTGTCTATTATAATGGCACATAATAGCGTACTGTATTCGCTGTTGGCTCTGCAATTATTTGATCTGTACTTATCATTTATCAATATATATATATATTTGAAACTTTATTCCATATAAAATGATAAAAAATTACTACTCCTAATCTATTTATCATACGATATTATAAACTGACGTGTACACAGATGATTTTTCGTGTTTATGCGTGTCCGTGTCCAGACTAAACGAATGGACTGATGTAGTACGAGCTTGTGCACACGGAGTTTTGAGATACCGCGCGAGTGTTTTACATGCCCAAACGATAAATAATAATATTATTATTATATATTATACAAGATTCGTATAAGTATACTCGTATATATATATATATATATATAAAAAAAAGACTGCGGTCGTAAATATGATAACGGGACACGTGGTGTATAATAAATAGATATGTTATATTATCACGTGATTGTTGTTTTCTTTTATCAAATAACTATGCTGTAGCCGCAGCTGTACATATAACAGGTCACTGCTGTGGGTCGAACGCATCAATTTTTTAATTCATCGTTTGTGTAGAAAGCAAAAAACACGGCCATTAAGGTAATTATACGAGCTACGATCATGTCGACAGAACCATCACCATTTATTATTATTATCATAAAATGTATAGAATGATATGACGCTTTTTAGGCTTTTAGATACACCATAATTTTGAGAAGTGAGGTTGGTAAATTTACGTGAATTTTATCGATGTTTTTTTTTACCCTACTTAAATTTGAGTGATCTCTAATTTTAAACGTTTTCACTATAGTGTAATAATTTTTATTTAGCCTTATAAATAGTGTCTAATAATAATATCAATAAAACATTTATTTCCTGTTAAGAATTTTAAGGGTATAGATAGTAAAAATTATTTTAATAATTATTTAAAAATATTTAATATAATATACGAGTATATTATAATAATAGTTTTTATGCATATAAATGATTAAATAATTATAAAAAGCATATGAAACAATTTTCAAAATTAATTTACAAAATTCACTTAAAAAATATACGTAGGTACAATATACTACTTATACTATACATAAAAAAAATTACCAATTTACTGAATTTTACGTAAATTTTACCGGTAAATATACCGAAAAAAATGTACCGGTAAATTCCACATCTCTAACCATTCATAATATCATAATCCTATTGATATATCGCGGACTTAGTTTAAAAATTACTTTTTTCCATATATAGATTAAGTTAAAAATGAATGATGTATTTTTGTATCCAAAAATAATCCCCGAATGCATTATTGAATAAGTAATAAATTAATTATGCAAAATTAAGAGGTTCTATGTGACGAAAATTCGATAACTGATTAATTTCATTTGTATTTTGATATAACCAAATCGTCAATTATAAAAGAATTTTGTTAGTGTGAAAATTTTCTAGTCGATAAATATTATATTACATATGGGAGTATGATGACGACATATTGACGAAAAGGTCGTCCTATCAAACATTAATTATAAATTTTATGAAAAACATTTATCTACGGAACTTTTTCATAATAACACTATTGATTTTTTATTTTTAATGTAAAAAATAACTATAGTGATTAAAAGTTTCAATTAATACATAATTATTGTTATCTACTGTTTAAACGAGGGGAAACGTCATCTAAATTTTGGTTTTAAATTAAAAAAAAAAAAGATATGAAACCTTTTCCTACAAGTCCATAATATAGTGTCCTATATCTTGGATAATATATAACATATATTAGAAAAATATTGACTGGCTAATTTGATGAAATGGCGTATAGAGGCAAAATATTACTTCTAAATACAATATTATAATAGTAACCCTTATTATTTTGACTACAAATTATTATTCAATTATCTAAACAGAAAGACTTCGATTAAAACTAACGTTTTGGTAATTCCATTATATACCTGAATTTAATTTTGCATCACTAAGTTATTCATAGATTGCAAGTGTATTACCTAAAATGTTTTTTAATTAAATACGTTTTCAACTCATATTGTTTCCCAATAAAATACACTTTCAACTCAACTAAATATTTTACCGACTTAACCGATTTCCAAAAAAAATATATTTTTTTTTTTTGATTAAAATATGTATCCGACAAAAGCCAAAACTAGTTTTCCAACTAAATATTTTACGTTTCCAACAAAATATTAATCCAACTATATAATATATAATATAAATACATTAAATGTATACAATATATATAAAATATTATTTTACCGGTTCAACACGTTTTGTGTAAATTATCTTTTCGATTAAAAATTGATATGACGTAAAAGTATTTTTACGCAATATCATTATTCTTAATCAACTAATAAATGTTACGATTTAAAAATAATTTTCGTATACTAGATTAATTATAATTACTATATTGAGACGTGTTATTTATAGAAATAAGCATATATAAATAATAACATTTTATACCGAAAATCTATATTTTTAATTTATCCGTTTGAAAATCAGTTCAATAGAATCGTTTTCAAAACAAAACGTTTGTTTTTTAATAAATTATCTTTCGTTTCTACAAAAAACAAAAAAAAAAAAATTAAACGAGTATAATTTAATAATGGTTTTCTCTTTCTTCGACACTATAAAATTGTTGAAATTTTTTTTTACAAATTTAGTTTGTATTAATAATTTAAAATTTGTACATAGGTACATACACTATTTTATTATATGCGCATCGTGCGTATTATCTTTTAAAGTAATTATATTTTCCGGTTCAATTTAAATTTAATATTATGATATATCGAGAAAGTAATACAAGAGTATAGGTACTCGGATCACACAATGATATCATTTTAAATTAATAAATCCATTTATATTATTATACGTATTGTTATATAAAAGAAATGCTTGTTACGAGATGAAAGGGAAATCTGGGAAGGTATAATATTATTATTATTATTATTCGCTGCGTGGTATTCATTTGCGATGACCGTTATTCGAACGTATCAAATGAATTATGAGGTGCGTTTTCATTAGATAAGTACGTAATGGGCTACCTACCACCTATTAATTAGTACAGTAGCCAATTCCAAATCATTATAACGGCGGAGAGGGAAAAAAAAGTCCACGTGGTTTTTAGCGGACAACGTGTGTTGATGGTTTTCGAGACGACCGTTCCAATAGATTAATGAAATATTCAACGTTGACCGTGAGATTTGAATCGGATTACCTGTACTCGAAAAAGAGTTAGATTAATCATCGTACAAAATATCGTTATTTAAATATGTCCGCGTGGGTAGTACATTATAATATAATATATTTTATAGATATTACGTAGCCAAGTACACCGAGACAATATAATATATTATATTTAGTCAACGGAAACGCGTCAATATTTCTAATTTCGTGCAGGTAACGTGGGCGTTTTTCAAATGTGTTTCGGGGCGTTATGATATTATAATCGTCGGGAGCTCGAAATGGTTTGATATCGTGTATTGAAAAAATATGTGTTCGGGAGATCGGACTTTTAGGTTAAAACGTTCATAATATAATAACAATAGTCTTGCTCGTCGTGTTAAAAAAAAAAAAATTGGTGTAAAACTTTAGCTGAAGTTCTGTTTGTTTATCGCACGGTATCAATGATATTGTTAGTCGGAATTTATAATCCGTAATCAGTTATGTACAATATAAATGAAAAAAGTTACGATAATTATCATGAAAAAGTGCTCTAGATACAGATGATTGAAGTTGATCCATCGTCCTTTCGCTTCTCGGACAGGATAGTGTATTATTATAATCTTAAATTTGAATGCAAAGATAAATCCTTGCGTTCGAAGACGATTCTGAGCGAAGTTTGGTTAATATATATTATTATCGTTAAAAAGCTACTCGGCAGATATATATATATATATATATACATATATAACAACTTTATTTGTTAAATAAAACTAATAAATAAAAATAAAAAAATTGCATTTTTATTAATCTAAAAAACCGTTTGAAAAAATATATTAACATAACAAAATTCAAATCGTTTATATTTCATTCATTTCTATGGAAAAATTAAGATTTTGAATTTAAAAAATATTAATCTACCAATAGTCGTGGGTTTGCCAATATTTTATTTTTTTAAATATATTGAAAGTATCTATTTATTGACTAAAATCTATTCACTCCCAAACTTAACTGAACGATTATGAAAATTAGGCAATTGTAAAATATGTTTATGTTTATTTATGTTATAAATAATAATTCAATGAAAATATATGATAGTTAGATCAATTATTTAATATCTAATAGTAAAAATAATAAGCTAGGTTATTGATTTATAAAGTTGAAAAATATTAACTTTTTAACTAGTTAATCGATCGCATTTAGATTAAATATACAAATACCAATGTATTTGGTTTTCAGAATACCCATATTAAAAGCTGGATAAATTGTTACTTTAACCAAGATTTGTCTGTTAACTCGGTATGTAAAAAATAAAATGCCTTAATAATTAAATTAAAAATTTGAAATTGTCTTAAGAAAAATTTAAATTATATTAAGTTCGTAAAAATTTGAACGATTGAGTATTTAAAAAAAAGTATTTACATAAAACTATGAATATTTTAATATAAAATAAGTCGAATTTAACTTTACATCTATTCGTTATAATATACAATTAACTCGTCAGTTTTATAACAAAATAATATTTTTCTATGTTAGAAAACAAAATGTGACTTGTTAATTAGAATAAATTTTAACTTAATTTAAATTCTTAACGCGCATTTAGTGTCTTTTCCATATTAATATTTGTACATCTGTGGAATATTAAATTTTTTAACAAGTTATTTTATGTTTAAAATTTTTATCGTGGAAATCGATGTCTGGAAATTTTATCGCAATTATTCTATTCGCCGACTACATATTATATTACATATAATTTAATCATTGTCTATTGAAATAGGAAAAATATAAAACTACATAGTAATATAATATTATTATAGAATTATCATAATCCTTATTTCTTGTGGATCGGCAGCCAAATGTGCAAGTGTGTCTGCGAGTTCTATAGTAATTTTCTTGTTGTACCTTATTTCGATCCGTAGTAAATTTAAGAATAGACTATAAAATCGCACGGCTATACATTATTTTACCTCCGCATATTTCATATTAATTTATTAGATGGTGTAACGAAAGGAAACATATTTTACGCTGTACATTTGATTTCAATTTATGTGTAAAGGCAATTTTTAAGAAATATTTTCGAAATATAAAAATATTTAAATACAAATTTAAAAGTTATTTAAAATTGGTCACGTACCTCTTGTTGTGTCATCATAAAGAAATTTATTTAAAAAAGATATATACGAAAAATGTTAAAATGGGTTTATATTAGGAGTTTGTGTTATGTAATTTTAGAGTAAAAACACGTATTATCAAGTCACTAGAAGACAACAATTTGGAGTGAATCTCATTTCGGATTTTAATTTATTATTTAAAAAAAAAAGGTTATTATGTCGTTATATAAATATTACATTTTTTAAAGCTTTAATAACTTTCTTCAAGTAATAAATTAAAAACCCCAAATGAGATTCACGCCAAAGTTTTGTCCTTTATTGATTTGACAATAGATATTTTAACTCTAAAATCACTTTAAAAATCGGTTTTAACAGTTTTTTTATGAACGTAATATTTTTATCGCCGAAAATGTGGAACGTTCTCTGAAATATACAAAATTATTGTGTATAGGCAATGTAAATATTAAAATACACCGTATACAAATACTATAGCTGTACGGTTTTCTGGATGTTGACAAAAAAAGATAGTATTTTATTTTAATAAATTATCGTATTTTTTATTGAATGTGGTGAAAAAAGTTGTATGTAAAAATAAAATATTATGATTTTCTTTTCACGCTCAGATTTTTGTGGGCGTCCAAAAATGTCGGAAAGCATTAAATCCTATAGGCATGATAAATATGTAGTAAAAAATAATTTTGAACTTATTACCGTACATATACCTCGTATACCATTAATTTTCACTTCCCAATAAATATTGTTCGTCTATCTCAATGTTTATTTTGAGAATAAGACGGTTTTATTCCTATAACAATATTACTGATTACTTATTACATTGTTTAAATAAGAAAGTATCTAAATTTCTAAAAAATGTAAAAAAATATATATTTTATACACACTAAAACGCACGTACTCAAATAATATTGAATTTTTCTAGTTAAACAGCAAAAAGTAATAATCGTAATTTTTTCAAAACATTTTTAAACACACACAGTATTAAAACCTATATAAGGATTTACTGTTCGAGTATTTTTTTTTTTTTTATTATTATTGCAACTGAATTGAATAAATTTAAAAACAATAACTGTTGAACGTTTTCTTATTTTTAGGCGATAGAGGCATTACTTCAAAACAAACTTAATAATCTAGTATACTATGAACACCATTGCAGAAATACAAATTAATACAACAACCATCACATCCAAGATAAATTATTATTGATACTACACGTTAAATGTGAATTTAGGACATTTTGTCCCCAAAAACGAACATTTGGTCACCACACCAACCAAAATGAAAACATATATTTATCAAAAAAATAATTGCTTTTATTAAAGTTGTATAAATGTTTTTAAAAAAAAAGTTTAAATTAATTTATATTATGTTAAACTACTAAAAATATATGTATATTATATCATAGTATAACTGTATAGTTAGAACAACCTCAACCAATCCACAAAATAATAGATAAACTCAAATATAAATTGGGAAAATACTTATACCGTATAAAATATTGTTATAAATAGTATCTTATCGAAATATTTAGGTAACTAATTTAGAGTTATGATGACATTAATTGACATGTAAATAATAGAAGAAAACATGTAGCACAGAAGTACAGAACACAATTTATAAAAATCATTTAAAATAGGTAAATTAAATTTAAAAATTGTTTAGAACTATTCCGCGGTTTACGTAGTAGTTTAACATTTAAATATGTATTACAATATTTACATTACAAAACAGAACAATCTAAAAAGTCAAAAAACTAAGTATAAAATAATGAATGACGATTAGGATTATTGATAATTTAGTTATCACTATAAATAAGTTATTTGCGATAACGGTGTTGAAAAATAAAGTACAAGATCCGGGGACCAAATGTCCGCGTACAATTTTAAGCCGGAGACCAAATGTCCATTTTGCCAAATGCCTGGGACAAAATGTCCGTTGGCTGTTAAATTTAAACCACACAATTTAAAATGAGTTGTTCCGTAATGGCAACCCACTGTTTCGGTGTTTATTGGTCGATTTTTGAACCTTTGAGAAACGGTATTCGTATTATTTTTCGTGTAGGTACCGAAAAAGTTTAAATTAAAATTTCAAAATATCCCGTGTATCTACATATATATTTGTTAAACGTGGGTTAATATACTCTCGTATTATGTTCCTAAGTAATATTATAAAATAATATTTAATTCACTTTTCGTGTTTTGAACTTGCGAGTTCAAAAATAGTATTTAGTAACACATCTTCAGTTACTGTTAAAAGATCAATCGAAATCTCTATTCTATTATGGGCTAAAATATATTATGTATATTTCTCAGTTTATCGAAAATAAAGAGAATCTGAGTATACTGGAATACCGGCGTCCACAGCTTCGTATAGACTCCAGATATTATATACTTCTTTGACCAATAGATAATTTTACATTTTTACATTTGGAATGCAATGAAAAATTACATTAGTATTGTTTTATATTTTTCAATGCTGGGCGAGTTAATGATTATTTTAAACACAATTAAGTTAAGTTAAAAAAAAAAATAACTTATTAATTTAAGTTTAGGTGTTTTTTTTTTTTTTTTTTTTGTACGAGTCAATATAACATTTGAGATATACAGATCAAATTATTATTAAGTACCTATTATTCTTTTGGAAATACTATTATTATTTTTGAAAAATCATTAACATAATATTATTGAAAATACTTTTTGATAATAGACACAATATGAAATCAAAATATATCAATTATTTCAAAATTTACTTAACTGAGTTTTAATTAAAATTAGCTCGTTATTTAAAAGTTAAGTTAATACGTTAAGTTAACAAAAGTGAAACATAAAAAGTCAAGTTAAAATAAACTTAACTTTTAACTTATTAACTCGTTCATGTCCAGCATTGATAATTTTTGTTGATTTTTCTCAATATTCTTTTTTTTTTTTTAACCACTTGATGAATTTCTGAGTGAAAAATCACATTTTGTATCATTACGTATTTCGGTTTATTTATCGTTTAACCATTTCTCCTTCATATTTCCATACAAATTTTTGAGGAACTTGCGTCAGAGACTGGAAGGAACCGAACCGATACATTTATTTTTTTTAAATAAGGAACCTAACCGGAATCTATGAATAATAAAGGTTCTTCCTTATTGGTTCCAAAATATAATTTTCATATAGAAAATGATCTATTTAATAGCTAATCTTATGATTTTATCGTAATTTGTAATTTAATCTATTATTATAATAATTCTAATGTATACCAATCGGTATTTTCGTAGTATGCGTATTTATGTTTTTATGTAGCCCAAGACCATCATTAATTTAGTATTAAACTTTGAGACAAACACATATACTTATACCTACCGTTTAGTAGAGGCTAATGTTTTCATCCCGTAACTATTTATTGGTAAGTATTAGAGAACCAGAGGCAGAATTAGAAATTTTGACGCCCCGGGGAAAAATGTAAAATTACGCGAAATAAAAAAAATAAATAAATAGTTGAAATACTTCCTTAAAAAAACACAAATAAGCTTATCGACTATTATTATATTATTATTATATTATATTTATGTGTATTATAGACTTTCATATACTTTACTCCAACCAAAATGTGATATTTAATATTTTATTTGAAACTGATATATGAGAATCGGAATCGGAACCACATATTTTTAAAAAAAAATAACCGGTACCTAAACAGAACTGTTAAATTTTTTCACAAAAAACCGGAATCGGAACCAGTACCGATCAAATCAAAATGTTCCAGTCCCTGAGTTATGGGCTAGTGCTTCTTTAAATTCATTTTTAACATGCTTTGGTAAAAATGGTCATGGAATAACTAAACCTAATTTATAATAAATAAATCTTAAATAACGAGTTGTATTTTCAATAAATTCTAATATAAATATATAATCACCAGTATTATTTCTTAAACCTATGTTTCTATATTTTTATATTTCCTATATTCATACTTCTTATTTATATCCTTGACAACCTCAATGACGGTTGTCAAGTAGATGTTATATTACTGACCTCAAAAAAAAAAAAAAAAAACATTTGACACATACCGTAGACTATGGTGTTCTCTTAAAATTGTTGGAGTCTCTTGATATAGGAACCCGTTTCCCTCATGGCTATGATCCTATTTTACTTCCAAAAATCAATTTGTCAATGAGACTTTCTCCGGCCTTTCATTTATATGATCTGGAGTTCCCTAAGGTAGCCATCTCAATCCTCTTATTTTTATTCAATTCGTAAATTCAGTTAAAAAATATCTCTCCTCTACCAAAGTTATTTTATTTGCAAATGATATCAAAACCTCTCTTTAAAAAAATTCTCCTTAAGATCATTTCTTCCTCAGGTTCAGTGATTTAATTTTTTCCCTAACATTAGTGAATATATTGTCATGTCTTATTTTCATAATTCCTCTCTATTCACCTTCCCTCATTCCA
Source organism: Pemphigus obesinymphae (assembly GCA_025469235.1). NCBI lineage: Eukaryota > Metazoa > Arthropoda > Insecta > Hemiptera > Aphididae > Pemphigus > Pemphigus obesinymphae. The sequence continues at coordinate 34,905 of JAIPRL010002894.1, read as the reverse complement.
TAGCCATTTCGAATATATATTTATGGAGGGTTGTGTGTCCCTAAAATACCAAAGCAAAAAAATAAATTAAATAGGTCATCAATTTTTTTCTAATTTTCCCGACTAATTGCCGAATAATAAATTTATAGTATGCCGATTAAATTCCAAAATAAGAAAATCTCTTCAAAATGTGTAAATAAGCAAAAAAAAAAATAAAATTCGTCAATATTTTTCTGATTTTGTGGACTAAATTTATAGTTTATCAACTTTCTGTTTTGGCTGACTGTACTTCATTTCGTCGAATGTTTTCAATTAAATTTCCCTTAAAGTTTTTCCCTAAATCCGACTGTGACCTTAAAAATTTTTAACATGAACGTGTTTCCATCCTTAAGAATTTAGGTATTTACCTCACACCTTCTCTATCAATTAGACACCATATAATCTTCACCGTTAAGAGGATGTTTTTAACACCAATTTTAGCGGTATTGAAATACGTTCTATCTCTATAAGAGCAATTTCTTTGTGAGTTATTGCAAAACCAAAATGTATACAAAATATGAAAGATGAGAATATTTACTACGCTATAGCGTGGAGTTTTTTTTAGTAAACATTTTTTATTTGTTTTTTTTTAAAATTTTTAAATTTCCAGATTTTCAATCACAGATTTTATAGGCTTTCAAATAAACATATTGAAAAAATATTTCACGCTTGAGCACAGTAAATATTTTCATGTTTTGTATACATATTGACTCTGTGATTACATAGAGCGTGAACATGATTTTTAACAAATATCGGGATAGCACAACAATAAAAATGGTACTGACTACTGACACATGACTATTTTTAAATTATTTTTGAAATATAATTAAATATTATTAAATTGTTGGATTTAAATTTTTTATAAGACTTTATTAGGAACCCTTAAAAAGTGGTGTATAGCAAATTATGAATTGAGCCATAAGAGATTTTGATGTTATTAAACTTAATACAACTCATTTTTGTTCCATTTCTTGTCTTGTATCCTCTATTTCTCTCAATCCTTCCTTGAATATGGCGTGGTCGTCTACTATCCATATTTACTCTGTTACCCATTGAACGAGTGCAAAAACATTTCTTTTCATTTATTGCTTTCCTTTTTTACTCAATCATCTTCCTTATGATTAAACTCCTATTCGCTTCTACTTAGCATTCCTATACTTTATTAGTTATTGAAAGGTTGACCACTCATAATGTTTATACTATTATCCTAACTTGTTATACATATATTACATTTATATTGTTCAAATGTATCCATTACTCTTAAGGGTGTTAATAAATATATAATTTATTAGCAAATAGCATTTAGAGTGCAGTGTAAAAAATAACATTTACCGTACTTCTACACTTCACTTAAATAAACATGTAAATATATAGAAAAATATTTACAGTCGGAATATAATTCAAAAAATAGAGGTTGCCGTTTGAGAAAAGTATAAAATCTAAAATTATCAAAAATAGGTACCTATATAAAATAGTGAAAAATTCTAACTTTTTATAAAATTTGTCTGATATAGTCTGATAGTACTGAAATACAGCTGGGAAAGGATTTTTAAAATTAATAAATTGACTGAAATAAATCACGTGTTACGTATACGTTTATGCATAAATCACATTGTTTATCATTCTCCAGCCTTATAGTATAATATATAGTATACATTCCGTAAGATGTCATGCGCTGGAGACTGTAGAAAAACATCTCTTCTATCTCTCGTTATATACAGTATACCCATATAAGCCCGAAAAGTAAAATAAATCTGAAATTTATACGTACTTATACACCTTTCCGTGTTTCGCGGTGAAATTTTAATAAAACAAGGAATGATAAATTAACGTTTCGTCGTACGTACATTTTTCACATCACCGAGTAAGTTTACGTTCTATCAGGTTCAACGACTTTGCCTATAATTCCGGGCAAATCGTTGAGACTTTATTTCTATATATATATAATATATAATTCGTTTTCGTTTCGGCGATGATAATGTTTTAACCTCATTCCAGGCACTTTGAAATGATTCGTAGCTTTTACTTGGACGTACATCGTAAACCGTACAAAAGTATATTCGGCCGTCGTACACTTATTTGTTATAACTGTTATAAGGTTAGAACAATCACTCATTCGGTTTGTTCACATGAACCGCATTGATAGTTCATCATCACTATTCAATTTTAATTCCAGTTTTTAGTCGAGTCTTATTTGCATTTCTATGGTCATTAATGAAACGCGGGTTTGGTAGTTTATGGTATGTAAGGTTCCATATAGACGTATAACTTGTCCCATTTTCATTAGCAAAGACACATTTTTTTCACACCTTTTCCTCCAAAAAAATGTTCTGACTGCGCAAAAGTTTTTTTTATGTAAAAATTTCTCTTAGTTTTGTATTATTCTATACAAACACCAAATGTGTTTAATACTGCATTGATGGAAATCGGGGGGGGGGGGATTTATCTCCCTCTAAAATGTCGGAAAGCCGCCAATTTTTAGTAATTCACAAAAAAAAAATAAAAAAAATTAGAAATTTTAAATGAAATGTATGTATATACACACATTTTTAATAGACAAAATCGAGTACGAGTTTTTGGGTACAGAATACAAAATTAATTTTTTTAAATAGGTCGATTTTCGATTTCTAATGTAGTTTTCTAAAGCTTAAAGGAAAGCTACCGAAAATAATGGAATGTTGTTAGGCACACATCAGAAAATTATTAATAGGTTATACTGTAAATAATACTATATACCTTCCAAGCTTTGCACAGAATATTTGTTTTTTAAATTAAATATTTCAAATAGGTCTTAACTCTTAGTAGATTCAATATCAGATAATTGCTACAAATATATATTATATATAGTATAATACACATGTTATTGTGTTTTAAAATTAATTTCCAAAATATCAATCGGGTATTACCCTTTCAAGTTTTACCAGAAAGAGTAGCCACCTGCTGATGTCCTCCCAGTATACACCTATATTAGATTCTATCTTATGTTTGTTTTTAAATAAGTCAAGAGAGCATTATTCAGGTTTGTACGTTATTATGTATTTTTTTACTTGTACTTTAGAAACGAAATTGACACCATATGTTTGATAAAGTCCACTTGTTTAAACAGTTTCAATACACATAGTTAGAGTTTATATTTACTAATTATTAATTTACAATATAAACCAACCCAATCCGTTATCATATAAAAGTTTTATAGATAGAGCATTTTCATACTAAAAAATTTACAATTTACGTAAGGTTAACCTGTTTTCACCAGGAATACATAAACATAATGGAACTGTTTCATACGTTGATGTATGTTTTAGTAATTAAAATTATTTTAACTTGAACTTGCACTTAGAGGACTCTATTTTTTTAATTCAAAAGTGGGCCTCTTTTTCAATCGTTTATGCAATAAAAAGTGCATGTTGGATGTAGAATCTTTTCATACTCTAAACCGGTGACAAGTTCAAAGAATTTTTATAGTGTGCCAGGTTCTAAAACAATCGTGTAGGTACATTATAGACTGTTAAAACGTATATAACGTATATACAGGAAATACTCGTATTATAGAAAATGCATTTAAAATGAACATAGTTATAATTGAGTTTTCAATTGAGTTTTCTAACAATTTATTTTTCGAAAAAAAGATTTTTTTCAATACACAAACTATAATATTGGTTTTATTGTCTCGATTTAATAAAAAAAAAAAAAATCTATATGGTGACTTAAATCCATCGACATTGTAAAAACGAACCAACGAAATCCTTATGCACTTAGTTTGTGACTACAATGTAGTGTACTGTGTATTGGATAAAATCAAAAAAACATAAAATACGTACTATATATATATTGTAAAATACGATATAAAACACTCGTTTGGATTACGTTTATATTATATATATATATATATATATTTTTAATAGTATAATACTATAACAAAACGAGTTCGAAAAAAAGTATTCCGTAAATTGAATTTCGAGTGAAAATGTTCGCGAATTCGACAAAAGTAGAGTACAATAATAATAATAATAATAATAATATATTAACACTAGTAATGCGTATAAGTAGGTACTTACATTTTTTGTATGAAAGTGTTACTTCTTGAGCTTAACTGATTAACCGTTTCCGTAGACCATAAATGTACATATGACATAATTTTAAGGACAATGACCTCAGTAATATACCATACTTAAAATAAATAATGAATATATTATTTGTTTTAATGAAATTTGCAAGAATGAAAAAACATAATGAAATAGTTAATTAGATAATATTAAGTTTATAAGAACAGTTTTTTTTTTTTTAAAAAAAAAATAGTTACAAGTTAAAAGTTAACAATAGCTAATTATTTATCTAGTTAAAATTATAAGTTAAAACCAGATTTTATAATTAACTTGACAGTTAGTCCAAAAGTTATAGTAATTTTTAATTTTTAATTTTATCAGTATATTTTTAATTGTGTACCAACATAACAATTACCTTTTTACTTAAAATTACAGAATATAATAGTTAGTTTAGCAAAAGCAAATAGGTATCTTAAAATAATAAAATACCATTTTTGAATAATAAATCATTAAATTTTGTCTTAAAATTATAATTCTTTAACTGGTTTATTTCAAAAAAATTAAAATTTTGTATGAAACAGTACTTGAATAACTTTATTTTATTTTATTTTTTATACATAGGAACGTATTATATTATAATATTAAGTCTGGAACAGGGAACGGTATGTATAAATGTGTGTTTATGTCCGCCATAATATAATGGTGTGCCTGGAGTAGATAATAATCCAAGGTATAAAAATAATTTTGTATCTCAATATATTATAATATCAAATATAGCATAGTGTTAATGTGATATTTAATACGAATTGTCGAATGTATTATTTACTGATTTTTATTTTAGACTGAAAAAATTTGAATTTCTTTTTTATTTAAATTATTTTTTAGTATGCAAAGAACTTAACTGATAAAAAATTGTAATCAACTTGTTAGTTATTACTTAATTACCAATTATAATTCGTTAAATTAACAATTATTGAGTTATCATTTTTTAAAAATTCAATCGAATTAATACATTTTCATAGTTTTGATACTTTATGCATGCGGCTGTAATATATTTTAAAATTCAAACATTTTTCAACGTACCTATTAGGATTATTTGATTTTACGAGTATGATATCAGATTATATTTTATAAACTATTGGAATGAAATAAAATATCTGAATTTATTTATAAAATACATTTGAAAAAAATCAACATATTTTTTGTACATTATAGAAAACATATGAAATTATATTAAACTATGCCATTACGTTTAATTTTAATTATAAAATATTATGCAAGGTTTATATGAAAATCAGTGGTGTATTTAGGATTTTCTTGAGATGGGGGATATGGAAAACTTTTTGGAGGTCCCAAAATGTTTATACAACTAAAAGGTTTTATATGTATTTAGCTCAATACAAATTAAGGAGCATCCAATTTTCAACATTTTGCATTATATAGATGTTATATAATATATTTATATATTATATACTATAAGGATGCTAAATATTTGTAAGTGAACATATATTATTTTTAATACCTTTATTTTTTCATGAAATGTTCATTAAAAAAATACCAAGGAGGGATTCACCCCCTAAATCCCCCCTTCTAACTATGCTACTATGAAACTATGTATGTATGTAATGAAACTATGAAAAGGTTCCATCTTGGGTTTATGAAATATTTAGAAGAGTATTTAAATGTTGAGCATTTGGATTCATGTAATTAATGTTTTCATTGAAATACAGAATAATTTAGATAATGTTTCAATATTATGAGTTATATCACAGAATAAAAGAATCAGAATGGTCACTGATAAGAATTTACACGGGCAGCATAGGGCAGGGGCAAAATCATGATATTCTGAGTTATCAATGATAAGTACCTGGCATAGAACAGTAGGTACCGATAGTGTCTATTATGGTATAAACAATGATAACATGGCATCCGAAAACATGGCGATTGATTTTGTGATATAGAATTAGTGTCCACCCCCTTGTAATATAATCACTAAATATTTGTTTACAAAATAAATACAAAAACTGTTATAATGAAAAAGTTTCATATAACATTTTTATACTCATAAATGTATATAGTTAACGTTTTGTACAACCTGTACATTGGTATAAAAACTATACACAGGTGGAACCTTTTCATACTCTTGAATTTTATTGAATAGAACTTATTTATACCAATAAATATATTCTTCTTATAATTTGGTTCTATCTAATGCAAATACAATTTATTAGTTAAGTACGTGAATAATTATCGCTAGAGTGAACCATTTACTTTGGTGTAGCTCATTTAATACCGCACTTTGGGATTTTTTTTTACAGATATCAGAATGTGCCATTTAGGCTGTTTCTGTAAAAAGTCCATTAAAATTAAAAAAAAATTTAAAAAAACAAAAAAAAATAATGCAGCCGTTTATAACATTTTCAAATCAGGTAGTTGACTTTATTTATACAAATATCCATGTATTTTTCATGTGAAAATAATATTTTAAAATATAATTGAGAAATTTGTTAGACGTCTTATATTTATGATTGTAAAATATAAAAATATTATATTACATTTATATTTATTACGAACACTCGTATTTCGTATACAATGATTCACGGAATTCTTTGTTTATTATTTATTTTACGTACTTAGGATCGAGAGCGGTATAAATCATAGTGGATAATAAATTAGACACGCAACTAATGCGTTTGTATCTTTATGAGTTAATATTAGTTTTCAAGTTTAATATAAGAAACATTGATCCAGTACTACAATAATGAAGATGAGTTTTCACAGATATTACACATTATAATATGATTTATTACGAATTAATGATCATTCGTCTATAAAATTAAAATCGATCACTAATTATAGTGGTAGTCGCAGAATTCTTAATAACGTATTAATATAATGGTTAAAAGTAAAATTTTTATTACATAATCGACCATGATTTTCTATATAAGTCGGTACCTATTCTGGTATCAAAATATATTTTTTGGAAGACGTTAAATTTAAAATTTTTGATAGTGGTATGTCACTGAAGTGATTTTATTCTATTACATAAGGTGTCTAATATCGAAATTTTAAAAATTACCTATAAGATATTTTGATCATTTTTGACAAAGGACAAAAACAAAAAAATTCCATCAAATGGATACATTATCATTTTACGCTGTTATAAAATCAAAGTAGGTACCGTGCAATATACAATCGTTTTTTTTATGTTTCATTTTGATTCAAAACGTTAAAAATTGATTTTAGATTTTACCAATAGGTTTTTGTTAAAAAAGAAGTCGAAGAATTGAAATTTGCACCGAGTTTGACTTGTAATGTGTTCTTATTGATGTGATAAAATTTTTAAAATATTTTTTTTTTTACCAATTTCGGGATATTATTATTCAGGAAGTCTGTATAGATTTCAAGATATTTTTGTAAGTATGTTTTTGTATTTAACGATTCAAATCCCTACATTTGGAAATTAATGGTACTTTAAAAAAGGTATTCGTTAAAAATTTCAGATATTTCTGTGCAAACGAATTGCGAATACAAGATTGATGATTTAAACATTTTAAACACTATACTGTTATCTATAATAATATAATTAAATCATGGCTATATATGCATTTTTATCATTGCATTTCTGCGGATGTTATCGCCAATCGAATTATTTAGCGAGGGATTTTATGGCTGGTCGATCATCATATTATCATACACTTACGTACATAATTTCGCATTTCGTTATAAACCATTAAGTCGGCGCAACTTACGGTATTTTGCTATATTTCGGCTAATTTAATTACCTCACGTTTGTATACGTAACCGTATATATATATATTTTATCAACTGTGCTATATACCCGGTAACGAATGGTCAAAATGGTCAAAATCGAATTTACTGATTGCAAAGTTTAAACGTCCGCATTACAAAGGTCGTTTCGTACGCGCGTTATAATATATACGGTTGTTAAAGTATACCTTACGTCGATTTGTTTGGTTTTCTCTTATAAAATAGCGATAATTATTCGATTGAGGAACGGAGTCCATTAAAATTGTCTGTCGTTCGCATATTATACAGTCAACAATGTGTATACTGACACGATCGATACTATAATGCCGGATTCGGTATATTTACGCGATATTTAGTTTTAACCAGGGATTGGAACCGAATCGAAAAGAACCGGTTCCGAACCCTAAAAACCCTTAAAATATTAGGAACCGGAACCAAACCGGAACCGTTATTAAATATTTTAAAAGAACCGAAACCGGAACCCGAACCCTTTTTTTGAAATGAGAAATACCGAGGTTTTTTTATGATTCTGAGATTTTTATATTTAAATAAAAATTATCAAATGTATAAAATAATTTTAGAGGATGTCATACTTACATTTGCTGTCTTTGTCTTTTACATTTCATCATTTTTTTATTTTTTTCTCTTTACAGTATTATTATTATTATTCCTGCTTTTTTTTTGTAATATTGTATTACAAAATATTTTAAATTGTATTTTATTATTATAATAATTGTAAAACTTTAATGTTTAATGTACATTTTAATAAAATAAATTTTAAACAGTATTATCAAAAGTAAGCATTTTAAATAATTTTTTGGAACCTATAAAAATACCGGTATTAACTGGAACCGGAACCGAAACCTTTAAAAAAAAAAAACCGAGAACCAGAACCGGAACCAGAACCGAAAAAACCAAAAGGTACCAGTCCCTGGTTCTTATAACATAGATAGGTAATTTAAATATTTGGTTAAAACTGGCTTAGCTAAAACTTTTCCAAGTCGATGTAACAATTTATGTAATAAAGTGTATTTAGTATTCACGTAGTTTTAATTAAAATATATATTTATATGTTAGCCATAGATTTGAGATTGATGATTTTAAAACTTTATAATCTTTGACAGTAAATTCTGAGCACGCATAAACGATTATATTGACTAATGAATATAATATACTATATAGGGTTATGATATAATTAATGTAATATCTGTCAAATATGGTAAGCACAATATTTTGTTTCCGTTTTTTTTTTTTTTTTTTTGCTTAACAAAATATGGCTGGAAAAAGCAGGCATTTCATAAGTGCAAAATTACTTTATATGTGGATATGCGTGAAATGCGCATGGATTTGAAAAAAAATAAACATTGTAAAACCACTATAGCTTCCTTGCTACGCTCAGAATCTAAAATGCTTTTACCCCGTCGATTTTTTTAATTTAGTTAAATTAATGTACGACTTTAACGTTATATTAGATTTTTTCAAGTCATGAAATCTAATTTTACCAACTATTTGGACTTAAACTCCTCAACAGTCAACATTTATAATTTGTTTGAAGAAGTTTAAATAGTTATAAAAAAAAAAATCTTGACCACATATTTTCAAGATTTTTTAAATCTAATTAAAGAAACGTACAATTAACACTATATTCAATTTTCAATTCTAAATATTTAAAAACCTACCTACGCAATTTATGATTTAAATACCTAAACTTAAATATACTATACTTAAATAGCCCAAATGTAAAAAAAATTTAAACGTTTATTTAAATAAATACAGTACTTATATAGTTACATATTTGTTGAAAATTTCAAAAATTTTGGTCTATTAGTTTTTAAATGACGAAGATATAAAATATTTCGATTTGGTGAAATCGCATTTTTGCTGTTTTTCATAACTTTTTGGTAGTTTTACCTTACACATTAAAAAATTATTGAGAAAAACAAAAAATGAGCTCTTTAAAGTACTAACTGGGGTCATGTACAGATTGGTTTGTGTTTTCTAGTCGAAAAGTTGCACAAAAAAAATTGAAATTAAATTAAATTTAAAATTAAAAAATTAAAATACAATTCATAGTAAAATCACTGTAAACCCACTATAATAGCTCTCTCGCTACTCTCAGAATCTAAAAATTCCTTTTTGGAACAAAAAAATAACGCGATTAATTTAACCGAAAATCGGATCCTAACCCACAATTTTTGAAAAACCTGAACCAGAACCAAAACCGAAAAATCCAAAAGGTCCCTGATGGAAACAGTATATTTTCTTGAACTTTTATAATAATTTAATTTATTTTGTATAACACAGTACATAAACATACATATTATACTAATTGAAGGGCTGAGTGCAAAAACTGGTCAACTCCAATTTTCACCAATTTTAATTTTCGAGTTGAATGCATAAAATCGCTTATTAAGCATCTTTTGATGCAAGAATTAGTCAAATCTATATTATATTAACGGAAATACATACGTTGATGGGTCAACTGAGAGAAATTGTATTTTTCGGTGCAAGAAACGTACATTAATTTTTCCAATATCTTAATCAATTTATTTTTAAACACTTATTTCAAAAAACAATTAATTTTTTTAAATAAATATTACCACTTTTATATAAAAACTAAGATTCCTAAAAATAAATTCTGCGTTTCTTCCAAGTTTTCGCACCGAGCCCTTCAATTACTATTTAGTATTTTATAATTAACTTATATTTAACTATTCTAACTAAATTAATTTATATTTTTATAATTTCGGCACTATTTATATTTGGACATATGCAATACGCCAATACAACATTCATTTTTCAATTAGGACACCTATCTTCAATACTAAATTCATACAGGTAAATTTTTTAAAAGTAATTTTCATCTATAAATTATGGTTATATAACCATAATTAATAGATTTAAAGCCAATTAAAATAAATTATTTTTTTCAAATTCGAATCGACTGTAACTTGGTAAATTTTGGTTTTTGGGTTTAGAACCACGATTTCGTCACAAAAAACTTTAAAATTTTTAAATTCTGAATGGAGCGAAGAATCTATTGATTTTAAAATTATGTTTATTTTTTTTTTCTGTCAGCAACTTTACGACCCGAAGGAATCTAGTTGGAGTCATAAAAGAGGATATCAAATTGGTTCTAGTTGGTACTTTAACATACCATTTTTCGATTCTTCCAGTAATTTTCGTAAGTTTAGACTTAGCTTAAAACGAGAACATAATAAAATTAAACTTTCAAAAGCATGATGCTCCCATAGTAACCGTTTTTCGTCGAATGCAATGATTTATTATTGTATTAAAATTCAATATATACACTACGCACAGTATCCTATCCGATGTGCGATGTACTCTCTCCCCTTCTAACACCCTACGAGCCATATATATAAGTACTTCCATTTCTACTGGCAAAAACACAACAAACTTTAACTTACTCAGCTATACCTACACAAATATTATAATCGAATTAATATAATAATATAGTTACAATACTAGCCACAGAATATTTTAATATAAATTATACACAGAAGTCAGTTCAAAAGATGAAAAATTTAAAAATGGGCCCCTCAAAAATAATACTTAAGCATCACAGGGCATATATATAGGTACAAGGCAGCGCTGTATAAATAAGTACTTACCTAATATGTAGTTTAATAATAAATTAATAAAAGACTTAGATAAATTAATATTATACGCATATATGATATAATAGTATATTATGTTTTCGTTTAAAAATTGAGTAACAATACCACAATATGGTATTGTTCAAATAGAAGACTATATTATAGCCTCCTATTTGTGGTTTTTGTCTAATTGGTTGATTTTATTATTATATTTAAATTAACTCGCCTGGATATAACTTCACTTATGACTACAAACCGTAATTTGTTCATAAAAATTAAAATGAATAGTTTTTCTAAAACTATTCCTAATAAACAGGTATCTAATAAACCTATTACGTATTTAATATTTATGTTTTGCACATTATTATCAAAACTAAGCATTAATTATCCATAAATGTAATTACATCAATATAATATAATTAAGTGATTTTAATTACAATCTAACAGAAAATAAAAAATTATTAATAAAAAAAAAACCATACCAGTAGGTACTAAATTAAGAATACAACTGCATAATTAATTTCGCATTATATTACAATACGTATATAACAACATAACCATAGGCCTTCTTATAAATATTAATATATATATATTAAGTATATATACTCATATAGATATTATAATACAGTTCTGCTGAAACAACATTCTAGTGCCTACAACTATCATGAAATCTAATCAGTAGGTATACTAACGAATTTCCTTGATACAAGAAGGATAAAATATTTGTAACGCCAGTGAAATTTCAATAATTGCGAATTCGTTCGAAACGAATTTCATTTAGTTGGGTATTTTTTTAGTTTAATATTTTACTATAATATAAAATTTAATATGTTATTCAATAAATGAAATATTACAAAATTAAACAGGTATACCTATTATTGTCAGAAAGTGAGTACACTAGATTTCTTTTCAGATATTTTTTGCGTGTATATAAATAAAATTCACGTGAAACTAACTATTTCGGTATAACCTATACCTACGTGGGTACTTACGTATTATTAATTTACAATAAAATCAAAATGAATATTTTAAAGTTGTCAGAACTGACATTGTGTATGAATCGTATAGGTCATAACTTTGTATATTGTAAAATCAATTAATAAATTACCTAGTAAAATTATAAAATACCTAAAAAAATATTAATTTATATAATAGATTTATATAATTGATTGTATAGGACAAAATCAATTGCTACATTTTTTTATAAATACATAAATGAAAATTAATCATGATAGAGATTAAAGAATTAATGTCATATACACCTATTTTACACAGTATGTCGGTGAGAAAGCTGTAAAATAATAGAATCTTTATATACGTTTCTTAAGATATAGAATAAAAAAAAAACATATTACATTATTAGAACATCTTTCGGGTAAAAAATGATTAAATATCTCCGTTTGTTAATAAGTGCGTGTTTTAGACACGTATTTAGGGCGATACCACAACGCCGAAGGCATCACGTAACAAATCGGAAGGTGAACCAAAAAAAAAAAAAAAACAAATCGAGTGCTATGACTGAGACTACCTATATATATATATATATATATATATATTTAGTGGGAATTACATAATATTATATTATAATTACGTATATTAACTGTAGTATAATATATATATATATATTACTATCGCGGTAATTTTGATTAAAATACAATAATAATTGTTATGTATTGATTTTATTTTTATTTTTATTTTTTTTGATTTTTCGTTTGTTTTAAAACTATAATGGTTTCAATAGTTCGACCTACACGAGAAAACGAAAATGTTTTTAACGTTTATCTAAAAACCACCGAATTACGGTGAAGGGTTTTGAGGTGAACTTTTTCCAGATTCCGAGTCAAGCGCGAGGGATGTACCTATACCTAACCTATCGGTTTATAATTATACGTATATTTGTGTATGTCTACACACACTAATTCGGGCGTATAGAAGGTGTCGAGCAGAAATTTTTGGAGTAAATAGAGTCCTCTTTTAATGACGAATGCACCTTTTTTTTTTTTCATTTTTCGATTTTCCCAGTCGTTTTCTTGAGTGTATATGATGGGAACACCGTCTATAAATAGCGGCGTCCGGACGTATAATATCAATATGTTTTGCCACGTGGCGCAATCACGAATAAATGAATCCATTTTCATGCGGCTTTTGGTTTTTTTTTGTACGACACGCTGACATTATATTTTCGATCGGACGAGCGATGAGCGGTCTCGATCAAAAGACCGATGAGCGGTCTTCAACAATGCCGCTCGGCTTATGCCGTCGTATAACGCTTGTATTCATATATTATATTATAAATACACGGTAAACCGAACGAACAATATTTAACTTATACATTTAAAGTGTCGATATTTTAAAACCGATTAATAACGATTTGTATAATATGAAATCGTGTTTGTGCAGCGGCTAAAACCAATAGAAACCGCGTGCGTGTGGACACCGCGGACCGTTACGAGCCTCGTGGTACGGTTAGGCCGCCAAAAACCGCCCTCTGTCCGTCCGGACGCGGCTTAAAGGACGGTTTTTTTCTCAAAAATAATGAATAATGTTATCGTATCGTATAATATTGGTAGGTAGTTACCGATTTATTATTATTATTATTATTATTATTGTTTTTTTTTTTATAATATTATTATACCGAACTTTGTTCAGAATCATTTATCAAACGCAATGTTTTATCTTTTTTAATAACAAATCACCACGTATTCGTGTTCAAGCCATAAAATGTAGGAATTTGAAGCTTCGACGGGGTAGTAAATTTTTACAATTATTTTACTACGAACATATATGTATTATATTCCCAAAAAAAACGATCTATTTGTTTTTTTTTTTTTTTTATGTTTTTGAAATCCAATGCATCCCATTAATAACCATTCACAATAACAAAAAATAATAATAAATTTTTTTTATTCCTAGTTATGAAATTAAATAGTCTAGTGATAGAATAAACCCATGGGTTAGTAATAATTACGACTATTATACACAACAGCTATACTAACAATAAAATAACTAAAATTTTTTTTTTTCGCCCATTGCCCGCCTTAATAACTAGTTGCACAACAATTGTTTCACCACATTTTATGGAGTATGGACTACAAACATATTCTATTGTATTACACTATTACAGTGAATAGTACCATTATAAATGCTTGAAAATGTATAGCATTTATGACTCGTAAATCCAGTATGTTTACTAGGAATGTGTGATAAGACTGTCTAAAATTTTCGGATACATATTTTGATACAATAAAATATACCTACTACAAACCGTTAAAGTAGGGAAAAACTACAGGTCTGTGCGATAATTAAAAATAAAACAGTGAAGATATAAATGAATTCGCTTTGTATACACTTACAAACGTGAATGAAACTTAACTGTTAATTTAAATTTCTTTACACAAAAATATTTAAAAACAATAGATATAAAATTAACTATTAAAATTAAAAATTACAAAACATCAGTTCGTGTTCAGTCTATTATTAGAGATCATATTCCTATTTTTCCTATTTCATTTACATACACGTTTTACTACATTAATACAATATGATTATAATTTAAATAATTAAAGTTTCGTCTCAATTTTACACGATAATTTAGCTGAATTTTAAGGTGTATAAATCTTGTTTTCATATATTTTACATTTATCAATGATTTATTTCCCTGTGTTGTTAAATTTTAACTACGTATATTTGTATTTGTTTATAGTGTGACTATATAAATATTAAATACGTTTAAAAACGTTTATGCATAAATAATTTATTGGTCAAATCCTCCGCAGCCGTGTCTAAATATGAACTAAATAAATACAAAATACACTGATATACCTACTCGTTTTAGGCATGTATAATATAAAATAAACATAGTTTATATAGTTTATAGTTATTAGTTACAGGGGCGTGCTTACGGGGGGATGAAGATGTCATATCCACCCCCGTGGCTCTTTTAGATTTTGAGCGGAGCGAAGAAGATAGTGGTTTTTCCATTTTTTGACGTTTTCGATACACGCGATAAGAAAAACTACCAAAAAATTATGTAAAAACGGTCGAAATTCGAATTCGTTTTTCTTCGTCTTCTTCGTGTCGGTCAACAGTATCATATTCTTATTTTTAGCCAAAAGTTATTCAGTTTGAAAACCTTGTCATTTAGTTTCCTAAAAAGATTACTCCTCTCGCATTTTGTGTTCGTCATTCTGCACTACATTAAATGTTGGTCGTCTTGCATCTCTTCGTATTGCTACATTCCTATTCCTAATTGGTGTAATGAATTATTGTGTATGAATTAACGCAGAAAACAATACGGCAAATGAGCAATTATTGGATTGCATTGAATTCATAATCAAATTTACACAAACGACCTTATTTGTTTATATAGCGATTTATCAATTTTTGAGAAAATATCCCCTCCTATTTCAAAATTCTGAGCACGCCGCTGATTAGTTATTAACTTATTACTTATTAATTATTTATGATTTATTTTGAATGAAATAATATTGTATTGAATACTATTTCGATCGATGCATACATTCTCAAACCTAAGTAAAATTTAATAACTATTCAATTAGAAAATTAATGAAGCCCGAACTTCTATAATAAAAACACGATAAGAAAATGTTAAACGATTTTAACCTATTTTTTCGTAATATCTTTATCTTTATATACCTACGGTACCTAATAATTTTTTCAGCAATCGCATTACTATTTCAATCGAATTAAGTCAAAGCGTACTATTAATACTTAATCTTTTTCATACCACACATATTGTGTAATATATTATGTGTCAAACATCTGCAGGTGTCAGAAATTACGAGTGAGTATATAAATACTTATATAATCATTAATTATTATGCCTACAATATTATTATAGGTACACCGAAAAACAAAACTATACATTCTGTTATTTTGTCTATACCCGACTTATTTTTTTTTTAACGATTTTAACAATATTATTTTGTCAAATAATTAAAGCAATAATATAAGATAAATAACACATAATCCACATGGTTGTAGTGACACGCCGCGCCGTGCGTTTACATTTTGAATGGGTCCGGTCAAACCTGTCAGTCGCCAAAACGGAATGCATTAGTGTAATGTACAAATGCGTTTGACAAGAAACGTTTTAGCTAATATTCAGACATTTTCAGGAGAAGGACGTTAATCGATGAAACGTATCACCAGAACACATTTATTATATTATCAAATCATAATCCATGCGCTTTGGCATTATTTTATTTTGAATTTTTATAATATTATATATATACAATAAAAATAGTTAAGGTGGCTTATTGCGAACGAATTATACATACTAAACAATACCTAATTATTTTTCATCCATCGTAGCAATTGATTAGATATTGATTAAAATTTTTTAAAACCTCTCAATTTATTTGTTTTTATATTTTTCTTTCCCGTTCCTTAAAATTATTTTATTATAATTGAAAATTACTAAATATTAAAATACTGCATATTATAAAAAAAAAAAAAAAAAAAGTCAATTCAAAGTTAATTTGTTGATAAATTAAAATCTGTTTTCCAAACTCAAATCAGACTATATTATAAATATCTCTACGACGGGCCCAAACATGGACGACTTAGAAGAAATTCATGAAACGTCAAAAATCATTTAAATACTTGGCGCGTGTCTGCATTTACGTTATCGATGTACGCAATGCTCGTAATGACTAATGTTATTATACTATTATATGTTATAAACATTGTATATTACTATACGGGTTGTAGGTAGCATGATTTACGCACACTAATATTAATTTACACGTGCACACACACATACACATTACGACATTTTTGTAATATTTGGATATTGACTATACATCACCCCTTAAAATTAACCCACAGAGAATCGCCTAACCAGTGTTTGAATTAGATAACAAAATAATCATCTATATTTACCTTGTTCGCGGAGAGACTAGGACTGCGCAGAAACCAATACTCGTTTTACCTGTCCGCAACATCGTTTATCGGCTATACGCCGCGCCCCCCCCCCCCACCCCATAACACACGTATCGGCCCCACCGAACGGCAGGTTATACAGCGTTATGTTATTTTGTAGTAATTACGGTGTAAACGTTAAATTATAATAAAAGTATTACTTAATAGTGAATCAAATTTCAAATCATATAAAATGTAAAAAATGCTAACCGATTCAAAAATCGAAAATTGGAACTGATAACTGATAAGCCATTATGTGCTCGCGACGGATGTTTTTTGAAACTTTATTTGAACGCGCTCTGTATACTATATAATTTTGTCGCATTCATATGCACGAAACACTCCTAGTCTCTCGACAAACAGAATATAGATAATTTAAAGATAGCCACACTACATTTCATCTAGACACAGATAAAGATTACTAATCTGAATTGTATCTATATAACGAAAAAGATAAATCAATCATTATCTAGATAAAATCTATTTTAATTATTTATTGAGTCGATTTACCGAAAGTCTAACATAGTAATTTAATTTTATATATAATCTCATGTATCTCAAATGTAGCAGGCGTGGATTAATAGAGTTCCCTATCATTTAAAGATATCGAATTATTTGGTTAGGTAAGGGGGTTTATGTTGCAATTATTGACAATATTCCCATAACTCATGGTACCAGCATACAAATTCTAAAAATAATTCGATAAAAAATTGGTGTTCTGAAATCTCCCAAGCTCGGAACATTATAATAGTAAATGGAGAAAAACACAAATTTAAAATATTTGTGTTTTTTTGGTAAAATAAGAATTGAATTATTTGAATTTATCAATACAAGAAAAAACATTTTTAATTAAAAAATAATTTGCAATCAAATATTCAAAATTTGGTTTTTCAAAATACAATAATTAGTTATCTAGATAATAATTTTTTTTTTATCTAGATTCAGATAAAGATAAATAAGTTTAAATTTATCTAGATAGGATAAATGATAAACAATATGTATCGAGATATTTCCTAACACGTAACTCCCAGTACGCGCCACATCCATAACAGATAAATTTGATAAAAAAAAAAATTACTAATAATAAATACACTTCTTTACTAAAATATTTCCAATTATTATTCAACAATAAGTAACGCCAATTATTGATCATACATATTATGTATGCTGTATGACTCGTAAAATACAAATATTGTACCTACTTATATCTTCCACCATACTCTAAACTTAAGTAATGTAAGCTTAAGTAATAGTATAAGTTTGTACAACTTTTGGAAGTATTACCTCTGAAAGTCCATTTCACATTACTACATTCATTACTAATGTATAAATTGAATATATAAGTAAAACACAATTTGCCTTGAAAATTAAATTTTATTCAAAACTTTAACTTATACCTAAGGTGATCATTGTAATAGAAATGAATGAAAATTAACACATTAACGCAGTATAAAACAATTTGGATTAATTTTAAATTTCTATTAATTATTAAAATTAAATGTATAACTTTAAATACCAATAAATTATTAACTTTTAGATTTTGAACAAATATAATACAAATGTACAACTAGCTAGGTATCTACAGCTTTCAGTAATGTATTTTTTGTGTGTTCAGATTTTTTAGAGAGAGAATTGCTTCAAAACTTTTCTTGTAGTAGAAATTTGTCACAGATGGTACTTAAAGATGGTCATTTTTCATTTTTCAATTTTAGTTGTTAATTTTGGAACATAAAAGGAAAATCCGTCAAGAAACTTTAAAAAACAAAATGGAAATTTTATAACTAAATTAGTTTTAGTTAACAATATAATACACTTGGAGAATTTAAATTTTAAAATAATAACATTTGTCGGTTTTGCAAATAAATTAATAAAATTGCTTTATTTATTTTCAGCAAAGACATTTATAACAAAACCGCTTCTGAAAAATAAATAATATTAATAATAATTGGGGTCGGTCTTGATTATATGCTTTGAATAAATTTTTTTTATAAATTTAATAAATAAAAATATTCTTAAAAAGCTATGGAAAGAAACGAAAATATTATACAAATAAACAACATTTCTCAAGATTCCCCGCAAGAAAAAAAAAATCAAATTTCAAAATACGGTCTATATATAGGTACTACTACATATAGATACTTACTTATATATACATTACCATTTTTATTTGTCGAATAAAAAATTTAAATTTATGAAGAGTTTTTTTGGTAAGATGTGAAATAGTAAAAAAAATATTAAAAACGAATTCTTGTGGAAATCTTGTGTTTTATACGTGACGTATACATTATAAATGATAGCTCTGAGAAATATAATTACAATTTATATACCTATACATACATGTAAACTATATAACGTATATAACTATAAAAAATTCATTATAAATTTGTAATAAAAAAAAAGAGAAAAAAATATAGAATACAATGATATACAAGTTTACAACAAACCAACTATCTACATATTTAAATGAAGAAGCATTATATATGAAAAAATGAAAGGATTAAAGATACAAGAAAGGGACTATGGAAATTCAATATGACTACTGTATTGTAGATAAGATTTTTTTTTAAATATGCATACCATTTTACATTATTATATAAAGCTGTACCTATAGTTATAACACAATATATTGAAAGTTGCACACAATTTCGTGGTAAATCAAGGACATAGAAGATTTGAACTAAGAGCTGCGGGTTATGCTTGGCATAACAAATTAACTATTTCATCTATCCTTAGTAATAAATTTGTTCCATGATATTATATATTATGCAATAAATAAATTTGTACCAAAATCAGGGTCGTATTTAGGAGACTGCTCTATTGGATAATTGCCCAGGGGCGACACATTAAAAGGTGAGTGGCGTTTGAACTGCAGGTGCATTAAATTGTTACACGTGTGACCTTTTTTTTTACTTATTTACGGTTTTTAAATTGTTAAAAGGTATGGACTTTTTTGGGGGGCCCAGAAGCAGCAATTTTCTAAATACGGCTTTGACCAAAATACTGTGCTATCTCAAAAGCATTCCCGTATGGTATAGTAAAAACTTAATAAAATTGATTTCTCTAAAAAAAATGGCAACACATACAGTTCAAAAATTCCCTAAACCCTTTGTTGTACAATGAATTTTCTAAAACTCGAGTATTTGCAAACTAAAGTCAAAAATGTGCTATTCTCACTATCTTAACAAAATTCAAAATGATCTGTCTATACCTAAAGTATTTTTGGAGGCACATAAATAACCTTAAAAAGAACAATGGCATCCTTACCAAAACGATGCTTAATGATAGAATTTAATCCAGTGAAACTGAAATTGCTGATCTTTTTAAAAATGATTTTAGTTCTGTCTACACACTATACTCAAACTACCCACTTCAAACTTTAAATTCTTTCAAAAAGTTGACCTATCCAGAATATCCATTCCTGTAATTGATGTCTTCTCTACTCTTGAGAAACTCAATCTTAATCTTTGTCCTGGTCTAGATGATCTCCCAGAAATTCTTTTAAAATCCTGTAAATATTCCTTAACTATTCCTATTACGATACTTTTAAATCACTCCTTAAACTCTGGTACATTTCCTGATTAATGAAAATACAGTTTCGCCACCCCAATTTTTAAATCTGGCTAAAAACGTATCATAAATAACTATAGATCAATTTCCAAATTATCTTCTTTACCAAAATTAATGGAACCTATATTATCAGTTTCATTCAAAAATGTTCTTGGTGAAAATCAACATAAATTTAGATCTGGTATGTCTACTAAAACAAATATATTATGCTTTTATTCTAATTTAATTAATTTTTTTGAATCAGGTCCTTAAGTTGATACAATTTGTACTTATTTTCATAAAGCTTTCAATAAATCACTAAATTCTCATTGATAAGCTTAAAAATTTAGGTATTTCTAGAAATCTATTGATTTGGTTTAAATCTTGTTTATCCGATAAGTCATAGCAAATTAAAATAAATAATCACCTATCAAGTAAGTTTCATGTACCCTCTGAAGTTTCTCAAGGAGATCACTTATTACCTTTCTTATTCATATTTCTATTGGATATCGGATATTAAATACTCAAATTTTTCCCTTTTTGCTGATGACCTCAAAATATATTATGCCATTCTTACACCCGATAACTGCCTAAAATTACAAAATGATGTAGATAGTTTATCCCTATAGTGTATAAACAACGGCCTAAATCTAAACGTATTTAAATGTAAGAAAATAACATTAATTTTAACTACAATACCTTCAAGGAAAATATGCCTAATCTATTATCCATAAATCATCTAGGCATTACATTCCAGTCCAACCTCCTATTCACTATACATATTAAAAATATTTGCACAAAAGCACTAAGACTCCAGGATTTCTTATCAGATCTTCAAAGGAGTTCAGAAATGAATTATATGTCTTAAGATTCTCTACTGTGCCCGGGTCCATTCAATTCTCGAATATATTTCTCCGTTATTTGGAATCTATCTCAAATAAGATTAATAAACATATAAGAATGAGTACAGAAAAGATTTCTACATTACATCTCATTTAAAATATAATATTTTAATACTTATACTACAGAAAATTCTATTGAATCTATTAAATATTAAATTAATTTAACGTTAAGCCCTTTTTTGTCCCATAGAAAACTTATTGATACCACTTTCATCTATAATCTCATAAATGGTCATATTTCATGTCTCTCACTGCTTGAACTTGTTCCTTTTTATATCCCTTGATCAAAATCTATTTCCAATATTCCCCGAACAAACTTATCGTACCAACTATGGTTGCAATAACCCTCTAGATAAGATGTTTAAATAATGTAATGAAATCGATAGTTTTGACTTTTTATTCCAAACCGTTTACTAGCCTCAAAACGTATCGTCATAAATATATCATAAGTATATTATATATACAATACCAGTATATATACAATGTATATATAAAATGTCATATGACTAATTTTCAGACGAATCTGACCAATACGAACAGGGGCGTAGAAAAGTAATTTTTTTTCGAAGGGCTAGTGTATTGAATTTGGGGTCATACCTTTAAAAATTTGATTGACTAAATTGACTAAAATAGGTCATCAATTTCTTTCTGTTTTCCGATATTCCATTACTGACTCACAGATTGGGCGTGGTCCTTAAAGATTTAGTCGACTAATAATCTGAAAGCAACTTTGGGGGAGGGGTAGATTGTCCTACCTGCCACCAGCTATTTATATCCAGAATACGAATTCCATGCTTTCGATAATATGAATAATAATAATATGATAATGAAGCTAATTTTAATCACTCTGCCGGATCATTTAAATCTTCATAGAAATAAAATACCGATAAATATAAAACAAGCAATTAGATAAACATTTCTTTTACAATTTCAATAATGATTATTATTAAATTATTAAGTAGCCCGTATTAGAAATATAAAAATGTATTTCTAGACACGTTATATTTTACTGTAACGCTATCTTAACAACAAAGAAATAGATTTCTTTTTAACTATACTTAGTCCAGTGGCTGTTTTACGGGGGAGGGGGCAATAGGTAGATCACCAACTCTTGACCTTTTTTTAAAAAATCTTTATTGGTTGCATTATTTAAATATATATATAACTATAGTCTATAATAAATTATTCAAAATAAAAAATTATGACTTCAATTTTTTTGTCTAAACCACTAGCATTGAGGTAGATGACAAATAGTTGCTATTTACCTCTATAGTGTCTACTGATTTTTGATATCCGAAGAAATGAAAAATCTCGATTTGACGACATCGTATTTTTGCCGTTTTTTCATAATTTTTTTGGTAGTTTTCCTTACGCATTAAAAAAAAAATATTCAGAAAATCGAAAAATTACCTCTTTAAAGTACCAACTAAATGGAATTTTCTATCGAAAACAGGGGCAGCTTGTGAAGATCGGATTTTTCTTCTGGTGGAAAATTTGTTAACAGAGAAAAAGAAAAAAATATATATCATTGTGAAACCACTAGCTTTCTCACTACGCTCAAAATCTAAAATAATGAACAAAAAACAACGGGGATATAAACTTATATAAATTAGAAACCTAAAAGTAGAGTGTATGAAATGTATGAAATATAAATGAAAAAACCGTTTTTGTGCCACCTCTTCCCCCCCCGGCGTTTATCAAGAACCGCCACTTATACCTACCTATGTAAGATATACATATAAATATATATAATATAGAGTGTCACTTACTATAAGTATTAAAACTTATAACTTATTATAACCATTATTATTGTTTATACATATATATTATATATATTATACCTAGGTATATATAAAAACAATAAAATTGAAAACAATGTATATATTTATTATTTTATTATTAATATAATAATTATAGTCAAGTAAAGAAGACCAAAAAAAGCCAAATAGTGGACATAATTCATATAGAAGCCAATTTTGGTACAGTTATAGGGAAAGGTATCTTTAACAACATAGGTATTAAGAGTACTGATGCCCACCCATCACCCACCCACTCCCACCAGTGAAGCTAAAGTAATGGGGTTTCTAAAGATCACCTTTTCTCGTTTTTCATTAATAACTTAAAAGTTATTGCCTCTAGCGAAAAAAAGTTTATTTACTAAATTAATCTACATGCAATTTTCTACAAGAAAGATTCTATATATATTTTTGTTACGATCAATACTTATATATAAGATATGGTGGAAGGAAATGGAAAATTATAAAAAAAAATTTAGGTTAATATTGTTAAAAATGAAATAATAAGTGTTTAAAAATGTACCTTGAACATTAATTGTCGTCAAAATCTATATTTAAATCTATATTTTTTTTTTTCAATTCCTGTGTGTCCTGAGAAGAGGGTTTGGGGGGAGGCTTTACACTCCCCATGAGTTTTTCAGTCGGCACATTGACACTGAGTAGGCACATTGCCGAATATTGATTATAATTATAATATTATAATTAGACAAATTGATTGACCTTTTTTGAATGATGAACTCAGTCGGCATATTAAATTAATTTAGACTTTTTGTTTTACTTAATTCTGTTTTTGGGAATACTATGTCGGATATTTAAAGGGCGCACCCTCCCCCATTTAAAATTATTCTTTGGGACGCCCTGTGGCTGAGAAGTGTTAAATTTCGGTAAAAGCCGATACAGGGAGTGTTAATGGGGGCAATTGCCTCCCGGTTTACAAAAAAATATACATATTTAATATTTGTAATATTTTTCTCGGGCTTGTCAAATGTATATTATGTCTCATATTATTTTAATATTGTCGAATAAAAATTATCATGGACGATAAAACTAATTGATTACTTTTGTATGACAAATCCATATCTTTTGGGGCCACAACACCTACCATTTTTAAGGGGTTCTGTATATATGGGCAATTTTTAAGAAATATTATGAAAATTAAAATTCTAAAAACTTAGAAATATTTAAATACATTTTAAAATCAATCTAAAAATAGCCCCGTACCAGTATCCCTTTTTATTGTTGTGTAAATATGAAATTTCCGCCTAAAATATCAATAACCGTGACAAAATAGAACTTTGGAAAGTCGGATTTACAATCTGTAAACAGATTTGAATGTATCAGCCTGTCTTCTAGAAATCGATCAAGTCATTTTTCTTTATTATTATAGATTAAAATGTAATCAATATTTAAAAATTGCAATTCTTAATAATAAATAACACAGCTAAGAAAAAATAAATAAACGTCTCGATTGACCCCTACAAGACAAACTGATGAATTCAAAACAGTTTTCAGAATTGAAATCCGACATTTCAAAGTCCCACAGTTTTGTCACGCTTTTAAGTCGATTTTTCGTTGATATTACAGCCCCTTAATAATCTTTTAAAATTGACGAGCCATAGCCAGTAACGAGTATATATATTTAGTTATGCCAGTGTTTGGAATGTTCACTTAAAAACTGAATTCGTTCACGTTCACATTCAATGCATACAAAATGAACACGTTCAAAGGTATTTAAAAAAACGCGTCCACACCCACGTTCTTTAAAAAAAATGAACGCATTCATCTGGTCGTTCATTTTAATCAACCAATTATTAACAAAATATACATTTTTCTTATATATATACTAAAAAATTACCGATTCATAGAAACTATCGTTTTCATTTTATAACGGAAAATTGAAGGAAATTGAACTTTTAAGTATTATATTAAATCTAATAAGGTTTATGGTGAAATTTTAAAATATTTTAATTTGATTTTAACGGTCTGAAAATCGTACAAATTCTTTAAAAATATGAACGTTGTTCACGTTCATATTCACGTTCTATTTGACAGAAACGAGAGGTATTCACGTAAAAATACTAATTTTAATTCAATAAATATTTTTAAATGACGATATTGATATTTAAAACATGAGTAGATATAAATATAACATACTGATTGCATACCAGTGATATATAAGATACATTTGACATATATAGAATAAATGATACCGACTCTGCTTGTAGTAAGTAATTCTTGATTACAAGTGTCTGTGATAAATTCTTTTGAGTAATTTGAGTGTGTATTAAAACGCTCGATGAAATAGATTCTGAGATGTAGTTGCTCTGTTCTCGTATATCCAAGATAATTAAATACATATTTTGTTTAACACAATGAAATCATATTATAATATAATATGCAACGTGTACCTCTCATATCAAAATAGAAGTGGGTTAAAACTAATACATATGTATATTATATATACACTCCAGAAATGGTCAATTAATATATTTTATTCACAATTTCGTTTGAGAAAATCCACTGAAAGGAATCTTGAAACTATACATAATTCGAATAAATATGTATACTAGCAGTTTATTAAAATAATAATATATAAAATGATTTTGAACATATCTATAATATTTATAGTAAATTATTCAGTATGTATGAATATCTAAATCATAAATAACCACAGAAAATAATACGAAGTAAAAATTATGTAAACCGAAAATTATAAATTCGAAAACAATTTCCAAAAGCTAAATTATCCGTAAATGCCATCGATAACAAAATACCATAATCGCAAATGATTAAAAGTATAACGATAATTCCTCGGTTTAAGGCTTAGATAAAACGAATTTAATGTTTTGTATTATAAGGAAAATATAAACTCACGATTTTCGATCGAAAGGAAACGTTTTGGAAAACTATATACTCCTCCAATCATGTTAGGCTAACGTGAACTACAAAACTGCACCCTTGGGCCCTATATTCTCTAAGAAATCGGAAAAAGATGTTCGATCGAAAATTTTTCAAAACCCGTATATTTTCAGCCGATATATTTCATTCAACATACACACAGTTTACTTAGTGGTCGAGTCTACTCTGAAATATTATTTTTTTCGGAGGTTATTTCCAATTCTAAGAGAAAACGTGAGCTCAGAAACAAAAGATTCTAACTTGGTTATTTCAAATTATATAAATAAATTTTTATAATTTTATAAGAACATTTTATTTTCTAAAAACGTTGTTACATTTTAGGTATGTATCGATTTAGAACCTTTACGAGGTTGAGATGAATTTATTATTATTATACTTACTCAATTGAGAACATTTTTATTTTACCGGAACATCGGAGTTAAAATTTTATTTTATTTTATTTTTTGCGTCTATGTCCCATTACTGCGGGAAAAAAGAGTTTTACGCTGGATATTTAGCTAAATATATGTTTAGAAAACGGTATAAATCATTTAACCTCGACCCAACAGTCGAGTTTCTAAAACACGCGGGAACACTATATGATGGCACCAAAAACATCGACCGCGACGAGGAAAATAGTGATATAGGCTGAAGCCACGAAAATAATGACTATAATAATGATAGCGACGACGATAATGCACCGGCATACTTGTTATTCCAATATTTAATATTAAATATATTAAATAATAACGTCTGATTTGTTGATAACAAAAATAACAAGGTAGTATGTAAAGGTGGGGGATTAAATGCGAGTATTATTAGATGTGCTTTACCCGGTAAGCCTCTTTCTGAAGGCTGTAGATGTTTCAAACTAGAGAGAGAAAGAAACATAACTGGGAGAAAGGGCCACGCTCGCTCCGCTCTCGAATATCACTCCGCTTCGCTTCAATCGAAAATATCCCCCCGATTTGTTGTGAAACACCACGTCGCCGACGGGTAGGTCACAGGTAAAATAAGTAAAATGTATTATATAAGTAAAACAGCGTAAAACCGTCTAACTTCAATTCGCTATAACTTCTAAACCAAGCCCGACTACCAAATTTTGATTTCACCGTCGTTTTTAGCGTCAAAAAGTACATAAGCTCAAAAAAAATATATATATATTAAAACTCCGATGTTCCGATAAAGTAAAAATATACCCTCAATTGTTATTATATATTATACATATTATATATATATATATATTATATTTGATGTTTTATACTATAAAAATGAATTTTATATATATTGTATATAGGTATCACATATTTAACTACAACTAAACTCGTATTTTATTGTGGTTTTTTACGTAATATTAGTATATAAAATTAAAATTCTATTTTCCTTTCTGAATACAATAACATTCTTCATTATAAATACTTTTGATGAATTTTTGATTCTTAGTGAAGCCAGAAATGTATTGGTTTTTACAGGGTCCATTTCCTTTTATGTTTATATACATTTATTAAGGTAAAAGGAGTCGAACAGGAGTTTAGTAATAGCAAATTGTATCCAGATAGCTCTTTAAAGAAGTCATTTTTTTATTTTCTTAAACATAAAAGAAAACTACCTTTACAGAAATATTTTATAAATTTAGGGAAATTAATGGATAACAAATAAAATTGTCATGATTGACTATTTTTTTATTTTTGAAATAATATAACAAAATTTTACTCAGAATTGATTTTTGAATGCAACGATTTATCTTTGCTTTCAAATTAAAAATAATTTTATACTATCCTATCGGAGATCCGGCCGAAGGATGATAGACCAACTTCCACCATCTGTATCTGGACTTTTTTTTTGTATTTTTTTTTTTTTTTTTTTTCTATCATTTTATAGGCATTTAAAGATTAATGAATATAGATTAATAAAAATTAATGTGTATTAAAGCGTATAAAAGCGAGCGGGATGAAGAATTTTTTGGGGGGTGAAGAGAGATCATAATGTAGGTACTGCAGTGGTGATACGACGGGTACCAACAACAAACAGAGTTACCATTTTTGTATTATATAAATTATTTATTTATTGTATTGTTATTTCTATTCATTTTTATTTATGTTTCTTGTTCTTCCGTGATCTCATCTCCTCCGTACGACGTGTACCTCCACACGAATCGTCTCAGCCGATCCTTCTCGTTTTCTCCGACTACGACCATTGAACGAACACCACGTTCCGAACGTTCCACGGGTCTCGTACAACGGATACACGTCCGCCTTTTTCCCTGTACTTACCTTGCGTATTTATTTTATTGTATTTCTCGTTCGAGTTTGATAAAAGTTTTTCGTGCTGTTCTCAAAATTGTATTTTGTTTATTTCAACCGTAATCTGTAGATACCTCTAACACCTTCTTAAGAGTAAAACTACTCAAGTCGTTCTATGAACATAAACGTGCTTCCACTAAAGTACGTTTGATAATAAAAATTTAGGTTATAATATATTTTTTCCGAATCTAGATTAAGGTAACCCACACTATCATACCCTCAGTGTACAAGACTATAAATTTTATTTAGGACCTAAAATCATGGCCGTTCCGAAAGGGGCTATTTCAATCCACCAACATCGGAAAGCAGTCGGAAAATAATAGAAAAAGTCTATGGCCTTTTTTTTTCTTATTCACGTTTTGAATAAAGTATTTTGGAATTTTATCGAGAAATTATGCAACAATGAAGTATTTTTCGGTTTTAAGTCTTATGTTATTTTTTAAAAATTTTACCCCCTCCCCTCAAAAAAAAAAAAATTTATTCCTGTCCTATTTATAGCAATAATTATGGATTTTGTATTTTCATCATTTTGATTTTAAGACCTGAATATATAATACAAAATTAAACTGATGTTTTCTATACTCAAAACATCCAAATAATCATTTTTTATTGTAATTTTATTTTCGTATCCAGTTAAAGTTGTTCAACAATACATTTTTTATTTGGACGTAATATATTTTCACGTAATTCCGAGAAAAATGGATCTATAAAAATTTGAAATTTTCACAAAGTACGTATTTTTCATGATTTTTTAAAATTAATTAATTTTCGTACAGTCATATTACAGCGAGTATGTATACAATATTGTATACAAGTATTACATAGAGCTCTTCTCAGAATATTTTTATCAAAAGATATAATTTATCATTACTTTCAAATCTTGTATATAGGTATCCATTATTCGGTGGTCTACTATCCTACCCGTCGACTACAGTGCTTCAAACCCCTAAAATCCGGATTTTATTTTACAGTTGGCAGATATTGCGTTATTTTAAAAATTTAAATAAAGAGTTGTACGAGAACGTATACTACATACATGTATAATAATATGAAAATGTCAACAATATACGACTTAACAACACGACGAAATATGAAAATAACAATAGTTTCATACGATTATACTGAATAAAAACGTATGATAAGTACACATTATACCGCGTATTATTATATTAATCATATTATGACAATATACGTATACAATACTTTTATACGTTATCGTTTTGCCCGACCATATCGATTCTTTATGATAATTCGTATAATAATAATAATAATAATAATAATACGAATTCAAATCGTATTCCGAAAGTCAAAGTCTAAATATAAAATTGGCGAATTAAATCCTTTGGTTTAAAATAACCCAAATAACCCTTTAGTTCAAGGTCATTTATTCAGTACCCGGTGTGATAGATATCGGAAACGAAACGATAAAGTGAGTGCGGTTATGCTATAATCAAATAACAAATAGGTACGTATAACAAGTATAGTTAGTATATTATATTATTGCGAGTGTACAAGGTGACGGACGAGGGAAACGAACAAAAAACGACGGACAGTGATGACTGCAGAATATAGGAGGGGGGGGGGAATGGAGTTCAGGTGCGCGCCGTATACTTGGTGTGGCGTTAAACTCGTACCTCGATGCCTATGAACCAGTGCATTTTTCAAGGAATTTTCACTGGGCGACAATCGAAAATCTATCAAAATATACCTATATATACACTAGGGTGACGACCATATATGTCCCGTTTTGAGGATTTGAGTCCCATTGTCCCGACAAACTTTAAACGGCATGTTTTTTGTCCCGATTTCGGATGTGGGGTTCCGTTTGTATCCTTTATATCACTTTTTATAATATACACCATTTGTCTAAAAAAATTTCGTAGAAAATTTGACGATTGATCTTTTTCTTACCATTTTCAAACCGATTTACATATATATGTATATATATATATAATATATTTAGGTCCAAATTTCGTATATTAATTTCAAAATAGGTTTAATTAATTAATTTTGTATGTTTATAATGATACAGATTACAGACGTTTTTCTGTCACACATATAATACTGTGTCCTTAGAATCGTGTACATTTTAATACGAAGTAGGTATACCTACTTAGGCCATGCTGGGCAAGTTAATGACGTACACTTTTCTTCGAAATTCTAACAAATGGAAATTTCTCATTGCCTAAAAATTGTTTATTGGTGGGAAATCTAATATTTTCCTCAATTTTTATTATGAGGAAATCATTATATAAATTATAACACCTATACATAGTTATTCTTGTTTTATTTATATTTTCGGAAAATAAATAATTCCTATGATATAATAATTATTAGAAACGACAAAAACAAGTCGACCATTTCGATATGAAATCAAAATGAAATCAAATTATATCAAAATTAACTTAACTGAGTTTTAATTAAAAGTAACTGGCCAATTAAAAGTGAATACTTAGCCAAAAATAAGTCGAGTTAACAAAAAAAAAAAAATCAAGTATAAAATGTCAAGTTAAAAGTTGAAATTAACTTTTGACTATTATGACTCTTTAAACCGTTTATGGGCAGCATTGCGGCAATATAGGTAGGTGTACTTGATTATCTAATCGTCGACAAGACCATTATTAAAAAAAAAAAACCGCCTATGCGTACATTCATCACGACCGGGAGAAAATGGCATGGTGGCCGCGGACCTACGCGATTTCACGTAGTTCCGGCGGCGAAACGATTACGCCCGGCGACAGACCCCGCGAAGGATAACAGTGAGATATCGTGTGCGGCGGGTCCTGCGGCGCGGACGGCCGCCAGTTAGTACTGTACGCGGGCGACATCGGCTACGTGAATATTCATTACGTCGGACCCGTGCACCACGCCGCGCCACCGCTTTTCCGACTCGCACTGTTTCCCCGTGCACGCCCCCTCGTTTTTTAACGGCCCATTGTTGCGTTTCGGTCACTTTAAACGCCATTTGGGGGGGAAAAACAAAAAAAAAAAAATTAAAAAATAACCGATACGGCCAAATTTCCATCAACACGTATACCGTATATTACATTATATATATACGAGAAAATAATATGGAAATTGAATGAAAAAATAACTCGTTTACGTCGCACCTTGAGTACTCCTCAATAATATTAAATAATATTAATAATAATAATAATAATAATAAATTGTTATCGCGGTCGCGAGGTGAACGGATACGCGTCGTGATGATGAGCGCGAATATAATATCATGTTATATCAAGCGGCCGAATTTCGCCCTAACGCTCAAAAAAAAAAATAAATAAAGATATTATTCCGTAATATTTTTGCACGGATATTTACGAAATATATCGATCGTTATTTTTGCGTCAAAATGAACATACCTGTGCAATTATTATAATTGACGCTAGTGGCGTGTTTTACACTTTTTTGCTGGGGGGGGGGGGTTGTCCATAAAAATATTGAAAACCATTAATTTATATATATACCTAACCATTATATATTTTACTATCTTTGGGCACAAAATCGCTTAGTTGACAGACAAAGAACTGTTTTTAGAATATTGGTAAAAGGGGAGGGGAATTCCGTGGTACGTGCACTATAGTATGCATAAAACACAATATAATGGACATCATTATTTCAAATATTTATGTTTCATTGATTTTATTACGGTATCCTAAAATTGTCGGTGATAATTTATTGAGTATGTTTTCAGTATTAAGAAAAAATCATTCTTTTAAATCATTTCAGTGTTAATTCCAGGCAAAACGTTATGCTTAATAATAATGGTTTAATTTCATTGAAACATGGAACGTTATTTTTTTCTGAGTGTATTATTGTAAATAATATTTCATTTGAATTTTGAATTTTTACGAAATTTTTAGCATTAAATACTTACACTTGATTCTGATATTTTTGTAATATTTATGTATAATATTTTTTATAACATGGACAAAATTTTATCATTAATCATGAATAAAAACGAGTGACAAAATGATATTTTTAACATTGCATACTTTTCTATTCATAAATTGTTTTCTAATTTTTTAACAGTAATATAAAAAGAAACTGTACAGTAAATGGTGTACATTTTTTAATTTAGTTGATTATATTAAGATATTCATTTGAAAACTAAGTCTTAAAACAGTCTTTGACGGAAATACTAATAAAAACAGACTACTGGATAGGTCATAAGAGTTGTAAAATATAATATTAAAATATTAATTTTGTATACTTTTAAGTTTTAATTGATAATTTGGTTGATTATTCCTTAGATTGGTAATAAATGATGAAAGTACCTAAGAACCACGGCCTAGTAATAATAATATATTTAATCGAATTTTGATTACCAAAAAACCATCGACATTTGTAAAAATAATTTTAAATTGTAAATAAATTAATCGGAAACTTAAATATTTGTTTAAAACATTTTTAATACAAAAATTATATATATTTATATTTTAATCATAATTAAAATACTTTTTTTTTATCAGTTTTTAAAGCTTTAGTAAAATATTTATTTTGTGAAACTTTGAAGTATTTAAAACCAATATTTTTTTATTTATGAGGAAATAACCATTATTTTAACCCGTATTTTTCGTAATTTTTCGATAGTTTTTTCTGATATATTTTTAAAAAATCGACAAATTATATTTCTTCAAAGTACCTTCTGATAATATTTTACGCCAAAAAATGGGTACACATAAAAAAATTAGATCATGACGTAAAGTCTTCTAGTCGATAAATTGGCCACAGACAAATGTAAAACAAATAACATCATAGTGAAACAAAAAAATATTTTTGAACCGCTTAGAATCTAAAATTTAGTCATTATATTAATTTTTAAGGCATTATAATTACTTATTTCAGCTTTCACACTCTATTTCTATTTATTATTATTTAATAATATTATCTACAAAAGTTAATTATATATATATTCTAGTTTTTAAATTCAATATTTTTTGGTTCTATAAGATCCAATACCCCTGGACCCTCTCTCCCCGTAAATACACCACTGGTCGGTACGTGCAGCAAAATAAAAATGGATTAAATAACTATTAATGTAGCTCGAATGACGTAGTATATTAAACAGTTATTTTGTAACTGAAGGGCTATAAACATAAAGTTTTAATGTGCATTTTTATACGTTTCAGTACCTTTTTACTCTTTAACGACTGGTAGTATTTATTTTTCACACAAAATAATAATGAAACAGAAACTCTAATAACAATAAGGGCCTAAATCAATGTCAATAATCTATAAAGTTTTCTAAATTATGATGGTTATAGGTATAATTATATTAATACATACATATAAATATTACTAATTATTTTAGCTATTTAAAATTCAATTTTTGGGTTCTTGATCTAATAATAACTTCATTATTTTTAACTAAGAGATCCGATTATTTAAAATTAATTTCAGAATTTGATAGCGCTGTTTTCGATCAAATATATCCAAAACAACATTATTCTATAAAATCAACTAAGAATTATCTATGGAATTTATGTGTAAGTACCTATAATTTGTTTTTTACCATTTACCAAAACGGATTTTTATTTCATCCGCACGGACCCTGTTTGAATACATTAAAAAATTAATTAACTTTCATGTTAAACGGATTTTTCAAAAACTATACGTAAATGGGATGCCCTTTCGTGTTCTTATCAATGATTCAATTGGCCCTGATACCCTAGTCTTTGAACTGTCACAGACAGTTTCTGGCCAAAATTATATCGATGGCAATTAGCATTCCAATTCATTTCTATACAAATTACGAACAGCACTCGTTGAACACATACACATAACCTACGAAAATCGTATCGATAACGCCAATTTTTTCTCGGCGCGCGCGCCCGCGCACCCGCGTGACACGTGAAAGGCCTCTGAAACCGACACGGCGATCACTGCGGCGTATCAAACAATACCTATATATTATGGTTATACTGGATAGCATAATGATGTATTATTTTCAACGAGACAAGTGCAGGACTAATGACATTATTACTGAAAATAAGACCCAGCATTTTTTTGTTGGCGGTCGGGTGAAAAAAAAAAAAAAAAAAAAAAAAAAAAAAAAAAAAAGG
>JAIPRL010002893.1:0-53140 GCA_025469235.1 Pemphigus obesinymphae | reverse complement strand
GCATATTATTAAAATAAATAATAATATATAGGTACATATTATTATGTAAATAATACATTTTGTATAAAAATTGAAGTGAATTGCAAATGTGTGCGAGAAATAATAAAGAAAATAATGAAATACCGCGCCGTGGTGGCGGTAAAAATTGTGCGTGCTGCGGTATTCGAAAATATCGCGGCAGTGTGCGGAGTGCGGACCACCATTGAAATACATGGGATACAGTTTTACCGCCACCGCGGCAGTGTGCGCGTACCTTAAAATGAAAACAATTCTGGTTGCTAACCTTTTCGGTACCACGAACACGCAAATACGGGTCATCGAATGTTTCTAATTTTATTATTGATAACAGATATTTGTCATAACTGTAATAAAATTGTAAATTTGACGAGAAATCCAAAGATATATATAAAAAATATACCGAATCAATATCAAAAACAGTAAAATAAATCTTAGTTTACAATAAATATATAATGGTAACAGCTGCTTGCATTGGCACAGACCTAATAAAACATAAAATATTTTATGAGCTACGTTTATTATAATTAGTATTATTACTGTTATATTATGTAATTTATGGTAAAATCATTAACCGTCCTACAATTTTTGAAATCTTTGTTTGTCGTTTACAAAAACTCAAGTATCTTTGTATTATATTATTTTTAAAAAAATGTTTTCATTTTTGTTAGGTAGGAAAGAACTAAGTATATATACATACCAGTGATTTGGTAAATTTTGCTAATTCCACATATTCTATATTTTTGGGCAATAGGTATGTTGTAGTATAAATATATCAAATTATTTAACTATAAATTGGTATGAAGTGAAATATCCAAATAGGTATAGCTTTTAACAATTAACATAATACTATTGTATTCTATATTTTAACATAATATTATAGACAAATACAAATTTTAATTTTTCATGATAACTGTTAATGTTTATAGATAAATACCATTTATTTATAAATATGAGAAATGCTTTTTAACTGTATTTGATAATAACAATTTGTTTATAAAATATTACTTTTAATATGAAAATTTTTTAACGTAATTGAAACGAAATATGAATGTACTGAACGAAAAATTTAGTTGTTATTATCAAGAAGATAAAGATTTAAAATAACTTATTCTCTAAAAAAAAAATAAAAACTATCATACTTAAACGTTTATATAATATTTTTATAGTTTATAAGCTAAGAAAATATAAACAAAAGTATATTTTTTCTTTACCTAACCGTATAACTATGTTTTTCCTATTAACTACAAACATAATATTTTTCAGGTAATCTACTAATGTCTAATAATAATATAGTTACCTACTTATAAATCAAAATTACCATTCCCTCTATCAAACGTGGGGATTTACTTGCCAAGAGCTAATATCGTTTTTAATAGCGTTTTTTTTTTCACGGATCACGTTTTTTTTATTTCTCGGAAACTTATTTTCTTGCTCAAAAATATTATCATCTTATAAGGTAATTTTGTTCCCGTACCTATATGGCTTTTTCTCGTATCAAATAAAATGTATTATCAATATTGATATCTACAGAGAACGTATGAAATTATGTCCTCTATAAGAGGAAATATGGTTTTTACAATAATGCGGAAAATTCTTTCCGAAGAATAGTATAGAGAAGTAGTATTTACAAAAAAGAAATAAAAACGCATACCAAAATTATCGTTTATTGTATATTTTTTTCAACCAAAATATCAAATGCAAGTAGTATATTTTCCGAAAGAAAATATCGACTCTATTCTAAATTATATTTACATAACAATCCCTTTCAATATAAAGCGATTATGGTTTACCAGTTTTACATAATATATAATAACAATAATTATTATTATACAAATACCTATAAGTAAAGTACATAATCATCATTGTGATAATTTAACGTCATTATAATATCGGTGACGATTTCTCATATATTCTATACTACATGAAAGACTCAGTCCTGCGAAAGGAACAATTAATATTACATATGTATAACGAATATAGCCCGTGTATAAAAGCTCTCTGAAATATAATACTACATTTTCAAAAAATGAAATGAAAATTTCAATTTGATAAAATACTAAAAAGTTTTTTTTATCACAACATATATTTGAATATGTGTCTGGTAAATAGATCAGTCTTGAAATACTCTGAAAAAAAACTACTAAATGGACTTTCATAATAGGTATTATAGATAATTATAACTATTAACTTTATTGTATTAATAAAAATAATTCGACATAATGGCGCACTTTATGAAATATATTCCGTTGAAAAAAGTTTTTTTTTAATACTTCTAAGTACATTCTATAGTAAAATATAAAAATAAAAATAAAAATGTATATAAATACTATACCTATATACATGATGACTGAACCCACTACCATGTATTCAATTATAAATCCTCAAAACAATTACGATTAAAACTGCTCCTTCTCCGTCGTGGGGTATAGATTTGGTTAATTTTTATCTATTTTAAGAGTAATTTTGACTCAGAAGAAAAATGTCTAGTGCTGCTCCTGTAACAATATAGAATAATCAATAAGCTAGAGTAATTGGAAAGGTTTATATTTTTACACATAGAAAGAGAAGAAAGCTTTCGAACCTACACTCAATGTTTGACGTTTATTTTAATATATTTTATTTGTTAAATATAAAGACATAAGAAATAACAAAAACAGACGTACATCTCATATAAGAGCATATACACTGTGAAGAATTAACGCGTACGGTCATCAACTGATAATATGATAACCACAATAGTTAGTAGAGGAGGTTGGCAGTGTACCTAACCAACTTCCTGCTACACAATAATTTACACTTATAAAAATAAAAATTCAATAAATAATGATAAAGGGAATTTAACATAAATTTCGACACAAACGTGGTTATTAAAATATAATATCGTATACCGTGGTCACGTATTAGCAGTCAAAAATATTAATATTCGATTTTAAACGTTTAATTTAGATAATGAAATTTAAAATTTTACTATAAACAGTTCGAAATATGTACGTACCTACATATACTTACCTTGTTATAACTATTATTAAAAAAATATATACATTACTTGAGTTTTTTTACAATATAAAATTTGAATTATTTCAAAAGCAGTTTAGATGTTTACCATATTCAAATTAACCACGAATACTAGCTGGCTCACAATTAAAGTTTGTTTTTATTAATTTAAATTTACCTTATATGATGTTTGAAAAAAAAATATAAATTATTAAATTTTTTCTATTAAAAATTCAAATATATTACAAAAAGGGGAATTAAACGCCATGTTGTGGCTTAATCCTTAACCTAAAAATAATTGTATTAAGTATCTATGAGTTGTTATGCAACGCATGATTTTGATAATTTTATTTTATCGTCCGTATAAGTTTGATTTATGTACAATGTAGGTACATTGTACATACTATAATACACTTTTAGTATTTTTAATATATTTATGTGAAAAAATGATTATAGTGGGAAATTTTATGCACACTGCATATTGCGTAGTATATGAATGAACGATACAAAAGTAATTTAGTTCAGACTAAACTGAACTGTTCAGTTGTTTTCCTGACAAACGTATCGGGACAGGGAACGATGACCAAAACGTGATGACAGGGTAGTATAATATATAGTGTGTGTGCTTATCTCTTGCGATTTTTCGCACGTTTTCGGCATTTCGACTTATACAATGTGTACAGTATATATACTATATGTTATATAATAACATATTGTGTATAATATATGTCTATTTTTTCGATTTTATTTTCTTTTTCATTCTCACTATTTCACCCATGCAACGTTGATACGTTATTCCCAGGTTTCGAAAAATATAACATTAATAACTGAGCAATTGTATTGGTCTCTAAGTAACGATCATTTTGCATTCACGAAGAAAATCGGTCTATTAAAATATAAATTTGTATATATATATTTTTTAAATTGATTATGTAATTTAATTCAATAAAACTTCGATCCAAATTCCAATATATTATTATCTAAACGCACAATTGAAAATAAACAAATAATTCGACGATATACAATAATACACAAATCATAATTTGTACAATTTGACATTTTTTTTACCTTTTTAGTAGAATGCTTTTTTTTGCATAATTTAAATAAAGCTTTAAAAGTTCGCAATTTTAAAATACTTTAAATACCAAAACGAATTAGGAAAAGTTTTGTTTTTTTCCACGTACATATATTGTACAAAAGAAAGAATTAAAGAACAGAAACTAAATGGTGAAGAAATATCAAGTACTTATATACATATCATACACTTATATACAATATAAATATTATCTCGCGTGTTTTTAAATAGACTTTTCACTCTGCATATTTTTCGAATACCCCAAAAAAATATTACCATTTAAAAAAATATTATATAGCTTTTTAACTTTCTATAATTGATATTATTAACAGCAGCTCATATATATATTAATATATATTAATATATATTAAACAATACATGTTGTAAATATAAGTGATACAAAGGTGAGATTAGTAAATAATTATAATAAAAAGTAACAAGTATTTCGTAAGATAAATAATAGAAAAATAATAAAATACAATAATTAATGAGTATGAAGAAACATAAATGCAATTACTGATAATATCTAGTTCTATAATTATTAAAAGACTCAATAGAATTAAAATTAAAAAATTCAATTTGGACATCATTAACTAATTTAGTGGATCTATTTAAAGGTGCATTTATGATATAGTTATATCTGTGCAAATTATTGTGAAAAGTATAATTAGACCTAGTAAATCTTTAAGGGACAAAAAACTTTACAAAACTAAGCAATTCTGGACAGTCAATGTAACCATTTACTATTAATATCTACCTATTGTACTTTTAAGAAATAAAAAAAACCCCTTATTTTAAAAGACATACATACATACACACATGTTATTGCATTATATGATAATATCCTATCATAATATACTTATATAAATTAGAATAATTAAAAAAATCACTCAATCAAATGTTGATTTCAACATTTTACCATCAAAATACTTACATAAAAAAATCACTTGATATAGATTTAAAAAAATAACACTTAGTAAAAAAATAATCTTATTACAAAAGTACTTAAAAAATCAAAACATTGAATACATAGTATTAACACTAACCATTATATGTATATATTATATTATATTTTGTTTATACCTGTTTATTCCAATTATTTTTTTTAGTGCCTTTATTTTGGATGAAATAAGAACTCGTGTTTTATTTTATGAGATTATACTATAACTTAAATTCTATAAAAGTTTAACACTGGGTGTATAACTTATCTATATCTAACCAAAATTGTTTATTAAATTTATTAAATTATTTTAAAACTACTTACTCGTTCTATTTCCATTAGACCGACACGATGCGTACTTCGATAACAATTTTTAAAACGTTTATAGATTCTTTTTTACTTACTCAAGAGAATGATTGATACATATTTTTCATATTCATATTTAGTTTTATAATAAAAACTATTAAATATTTTCAAAATTTTAAACACAAATATCTAATTAAGTATTCTTTTTAAATAAGTACCTAGATCATTATTTTGTGAATACCAGTGGCGCACACGGAGGGGTACAGGAAAGTCAGTCGACACCCCTATAATAATAGGTGGTGGGTGGTAGACAAATATTATTCCAATATTTTGTTGATAAACTATAAGATAATCTATTAATAACGCTATTTAAGTAACAAAATTGATTACAAAAATTGTTTGGCTATATTCAATAGGTGGTGGGAATGTTGTAAAAGTGTGCGGACACCCCTTGCAGAAAATCAGTGTGTGCCACTGGTGAATACTATGGAAAATTTGAATATTTTTTTTAATTAAAATGTATATATTTATTGCGACATTCCAGGGAAATAATAATTATCTATTTAAGGGAAAAATATGTATTTTTTTGTAATTACAAAATTGATCGCTGATAAATGATATGTGCATGAATCGAGGATACGTGTAATATCTCCTCATAAACTATTGATATGGGTTACTACTATTTACTAAATCTAATGATCATGCACAATGTACAAAATCACAATTATATATAAGCAAAAATTAAAATATCAATCAGTCAAAATATAATCACGAAAGTAACGTAAAATTATAGTGTTTTTGGAGATTGGAGTATTAAAAAATATGACATATTTTCAGCGTATTCCCTTCCTTGAATAAAAAATATTTAAAACACGGATAGGTTACTGACTTTGATATTCAAACTTCAAAGCAGGGAATCTTCGAAATTGCATACTCTATGCGCCTACAGATAATGACTATTATTATTATACTGCTGTAAGTAACATAATTTCATTGTTTAGAGATCCAAATAATTGTGTATATGGAATGTGATCTATTGAAAATATTTTTTATATCGTTATGAATTTAGGGTTAAATAAAATTTTCAGAAAAATATAAAATTATAAGCGACACAAACTGTTAACAAGTTACACATAATCAAAAAACTACTTAATATCACATTGTCGAGTATTTCAATTGAATTATTAGCAAAATTTAAAACATAGCATATTATGCAATATAATATACGTAGAAATAGTATATAATATATTAGCAACAATCATTAATACCAATCGATGAACATAAACTAAACGGTATCTTTTCATACTTTTTTTTTAAATGTCACATTTTATAATTTAAAGTTTTATAATACTATATAAAATATATACCTAAATAAACATTAAAATTAACATATTATATCACTTTTATAGACAAATTTTGTATTTTAATAGATTTTCGAGGTTTAAAATTATTAACATTAGCTCGTAATAATGTATATTTAAATTTTTATTAAAATTAACAACTTACATAATAATATATTCTAAATCTAATCTAATTCAAACATATAATTTTATTATTATTATTATTATTATTATTATTATTAAATAACTACTAAACTTTCAATTAAACATGTTTTTAGCTTTTACAGTAGGTATACAACAGTAAGTGTATAATATTTATTAGGTCATTCGGTAGAAATTTGTAATGCACATGAATAATTTCATATTATCATAGTAAATCAAGCAATTTCTAAATTATAATGCCTTCGAACATATAATGAAACACAGGCACGACAGACACAATGAGATTATCGCCATGAGCGACGGAAAAGACAAATGATCAATTAATGATATTTGAACAATCGATTATACTATATATAAATGTATATGATGCATAATACGATCCAATTTAAATATAAATTGCTGCAGACTAACATATTATACTACTTAAGACTGTAATTTCTTTCTAAGGTCTCTCGAAAAAAAATCTAGTGATTTATTCGTCTACTTAATAGTAATATGAATAATATAAAAATGGTGTAAAGTAGAGGATGAAAGCACTTCGATTGGATATATTGAATTTCAAAGCAATGATAAATCATTGCTTTATACCAAAAATTATTTGAGGGGAGCACGGTCTTTTAAACTTTTCTGTCAAAAAAAAAATCAAAAATTTTATGTTGTCATTATATATACTTTATTACTTTGTTATGTATTTAGATACCCTATTCTTTGTCTTGTATTAATTATTAATTCATTTATGATTTATCTATTTGTCTATATAATTGTGTTATTAATTTATAATTTATTTTATTTATGTTATTTATTTTATTTTTCTCTAAATGTTTAATTAAACTAGCCAAAACTATGTAATATACAATAATAATAATATAGGTACCTACTTTGTGAGTACAATTATATGTATTATAATATCCATGGTAACCATGGCAATATAATTAATTTTCCTATTTCTAAATATTTTCGGTTAAATAAGTAAGTTTTATTTTACATTTAAGACAACTAGAAACAGTGAAAAATCAAAAAATGACATCTAGAAAATACCATCTACAACAAATTTGCTATCAAAACTTTCTATATTTTAAAATTCCTATACTAGACTACTTGTTCCCGAAATGTTATCTCCTGAAAAAAAATACATTATCAAAGTATAATCAATACAGATTTTCTCGCTCCGTTCAAAATCTTAAATTTAATATACCCATCTGCTGTTAGTTATAAAATAATAATATATTTTTGTTTATAATTAATTTTAAAATTAACTGAATTCTCGTTTTAAAATAAACTAAAGGTTTCCAAAACTTTAAGTACAAAGTA
Source organism: Pemphigus obesinymphae (assembly GCA_025469235.1). Classification (NCBI taxonomy): domain Eukaryota; kingdom Metazoa; phylum Arthropoda; class Insecta; order Hemiptera; family Aphididae; genus Pemphigus; species Pemphigus obesinymphae. The sequence continues at coordinate 44,994 of JAIPRL010002893.1, read as the reverse complement.
CGATACACTTTTAAACTTTATATTAGATCAGGTCCACAACCCATCTCATAGTCTTGTAATATAATTGACCGTATTTTTATTATTAAAAATTATCATTTTTTTTTTTTGACAATTATTTTTCCTAATAAATTATTTCAAAGTATTTCTCATTTTCAACATTGGCTCCCAACCCACAGTTGTACAGACTTGCATAATATTATATCGTCTATATAGATTCAGACAGTTTAATTTATATTTGAATATTTTATTAGTATTATAATATATAGGTATATTCTATAAAATGGATTTTAAACTTTTCTACCCTCGTCTTCATTAATATAATTATATATTGTTAAAACTCTTTACAAACTTCCGATTTTAAAATATCAATTTACATTAATCCACTTTAATATATTAAATTTTTTCAAATTCTACTGATCCTTTTCGATTCGTCACTCATAGTGAACATATTGAACATCATCAACGAAGCATTAATATAATATATGTGTGAATATGCGATTATTTGACCGAAAAGGTTATGATAAGGGTCAATTCATATAATATGGTAATGTAATTAGAAAAGTATGTACATGAAAATAAAATGCACTTTACAAGACACAACTCGAATGTCATCATAATGTTATAATTTATCACAATATTAGGCGTGCCCATTTATTTGAAAAATTTAATGTAAGTAATATCGTTGATAAATTAAGTATCGGTGATTTTATAGGTATGATGAATGTATTTTCTAAGCAAGCTAGTTTATGTCTAAAATGTAGAGTCAAATAACGCTACCAATGTACATAAGATTGTATAGTATTCAATTATAAACTACCTATATAATATATCAAAAACGGTTAAGGCGAAATTTACCTTTTTTTAAGGTAAAATGAAAATTATATTTATATTCCTTGTGTTTTCAAATGAATCCACTAAACTAAATTATTATCCAAAATGTGTTGTTTTTTATTATCATCATATCCAATTTTATGTCTACGTACCAAATAAATACGTCGTTGTACGGATAGATACATCCACAGAGAAACCACCTTTACGAGATAGTGTTTTATGACTAAAAGTAAGGGTATTGATTCTCATAGCTTACTTCTTTTAGTTTTTATCATTGGTTGTTTGAACGTTTAATACTAAAAATGCATTTATTTATAACCACGATGATAAACAAAAAACAGATTTGATTAGCTATTCGAACCCAGGTATCCTAGCACATCACGTTCAAGTATCTACCGTTTGTGTTTTATTATTCTGCATCAAACATACCGTCAAGTTAAATAAATACCGATTTTGTTATCGATTGATTATAAAACACGAGGGTTATATGGGTCGCCATTTGACAACCGGAAGTTCGTGTCATGTTCCAGTAAATCCAGTGGAGAACTACAAAATAGTTGTTTATGTATATATAGGTACCTACTTAATTAAATACTTCCTCAATAATGATATTAAATTATTCAAACCGTCATGGCTGAGATGTTTGTAACGATTATTATCGTTCAGTAGGTACAAATCATCAAGACGAGTAGGTACTCGTTCAAAAATTCGATCAACAAAATGTCGTAAAAACTATGCATTATTTTTTCCCTTTAATACAAAATCGTTACACTTTGATACATTAATAGTGATATATTACAAATTCGAATAGTATAAAACGATATAATGTTTGCTGTGCATTTTTATTTTTTACGCATCGACTGCTTTATTATTATTATTATTATTATTATTTACGCGTAAAACTCTCGAAGAATTCGACAAAAGATTAAACAGAAAATATAAATTTAAAGTTAATATTGATTGTTTTTTCTTTTATCAGGATTTTACTTACGAAATTACATTGAACTAAAACATAAAACGTAAATGTTATTAATCACTATTGTATACGTATCCACTAAAATAACGGTGATGCGAATATCACAATTTAAATATTACTATAAACAATACAAATCGCGCATATAGCCAAAACAAATAATACGAGTTTTTAACTGATATCCTTCCTATATACTGGATGATTTTTTAAATATAAAATGTTCATTGTAATTAGTAAAGGTTTGAAGTTGTAGACGATTTTCTTTTTAAAAACTTGTATTTTTGCTAATATATTTTATTATTAGAATATGTTTTGGAAGTCAAAGTTATAACTCACCCTTTCCCATGTACTCAAATTATATGACAATATGTATCAACTTTTGATATTTAAATGACAACTCCTATTCCTCTTACGAAAAATTGTATAGAATTATTAAAAATTAATTTTAGTTTTTTAAATTTGTATTTTATAATAAGTCGTTTGAGTTGTATGCGAACACTCAAAATTACATTATACTGTCTCATAGAACAGATGTAATTCAAATTGTGTGTATAATGTATATATATATACAGCTCAAATAGTTATTATTTTTTTTTAACAATAACTAAATATACTTTTCAGGGTTTAAAGATAATGTCTGACATTTAAAATCGAAAGTTAATGCGTAATTAGTGAAGGTATATAAAAAAAAATCGTGAGAATTATAAGACTATATTATATAGGTATTAAAATGAGTGGATGATTAGAGTACCTAACTATATAGTTATAATGGGTATAGTAAAAAAGATAGTATATTGTAAGAGGTAGATATATTATAACCTAGCTTCAATAGTTTAAAATGAGGGAGAATATATTAAGATGGTTCGGGTATGTATTAAGTAGGAAAGATACTGAGGCAGTAAGATTAGTAAAGTAAATGTATGTTGATGCAAAAAGGGTGAGAGTATGATCAAAAAGAGATGGGGGGTGTGAAAATTACCTTTTAATACATAAATATTCTATAAATTCAAGAGAAATAATAAAATAAGTTGTCATGGTTACCAATTTGATATATATTTATATAACTTATAATCAACTTTCGCATATAATGATTTATCTTTGTTTTCAAATTTAAAATAATAATACACTATCCCGCCCGATGACCGAATGGACAATGGACCAAATTCCATCATCCGTATATTTTTATATGGAGCCTGGAACTTTGTAATATAAAAATAATAAGATGTATGCGTGATAGATGAGGTGTAAAAAGATATATTAAAATAAAATTATTTAAATCGGGTGAAATAATGAATTTAATGTAAATGAGAATGTATTATTCTATATTACTACTTCACAAGCTAAACAAACAATAATCTGTCTAGGGACCTTTGGTAGATGTGGAACACGATGTACATTTCTTTACGTATGTAAATTATATTTTACAGAAAGGTTATGAAATAGGAAGTAATACACCGATTTCAATTTTAAAAAAAAATATAATTTTCATTTAAAAACAGATAAAAAAAAAAAATTAGAACGTAAATTCAAAATTAATATTGATATTTTATATTTTCCACAATATAAAATTAAATATAAATTAAAATTGTGGTACCTAGTAAACTTGTCGGGAATTTAAAATTAACGTAGAACGTAGTAGAAACTAGAAACGGACGGTAGAATGCTTAAATGCACCCAAATCAGTATTTTTCATCAATGCGTATATATATCTAAAGGTAAATAAAATGATACATAGTTAGGCATATAGTCAGTGCCGGATCTAGAGAATTTGTCGCCCTGGGCAAAAAATAATTGTTGAGCCCCTTTTTAAATTTTAATAGGCAAAAGAAAAAAAAAGGTTATTTGTCAATTCCTATTAAAAATTAAGTGATCAATGGGATCAAAAACCGGGACGAAAAGTTTAAATATTTTTACATTTTGCGCCCCATTATAATGGCGCCCGGGGCAAGTGCCCAGGTATAAATGGTTAAAAAATGTATTCAAAATGTCAAATATAAATTTAGTAGGTATTACCTAAATACAGTTATCTGCCTATACGTCTTGACATTTTTCAAACGACAAGAACTACGCTTCAACTAATCCAGTTGAAAATGTTTAACCGCAGCACATTAAGTTATCCCCAATTTTTACATATTTTTTTATATATCTCAATTGTATATTTACTACAGATTCGACAATAGATACATCAAAGGAAGCAGATTTAAAATTTTCCTTCTTCTTACCCATAAGTCATCCGAGTGTACTTTTTATTTTTGATGTCATATTCCTATTACCTACTTATTAGGTATGTTATAGCATTGCTTATTATATAATATTGTATTTTTTTTATTATAATAATTGGTTATTTCTGTTTCATTGAAACACTGACATATTGAAAAATACACCGCAATATATTATAGAAATAAACAAATAATGATTCTGTGATCCTATATTGGCAAAACATATAACATGACATTAGACGTACATTTAGTTTTTAAATGTGGTTGAATTGTATACTCTTTTCATTATACACATAACTTTTAACTATAATAATTGGTAATCCAATAGATATAAATATATATACTATATACTTATAAAGCATATTATAAGATATTTAAAATATACTTAATATAATTATATTATATAGGTAGGTATTTATTATGTTAATATAAATATTATAAGGATATTTAAAACACAGATTTGATTTATAATAATATGAATAATTATTGATATTATATGATATATATATATATATATATATATATTATATATATATATTATATGATATTATATGACCCGAATTTTAAACCGATGTCTCGTTAAATTTTAAAGGTTAGTTGGGACGATAAAATGTACTGAATTTCATTAAACGTCCAGCTTTTGTGCCGATTTAAAATAATCCATTTTTTTCCTGCTGTATAATATGTATCATTATCATATTGTATCGTATTGTGGTTGTATCACTATAGGTACCTATAATATTAATTCGAAATTATTGCTATGGGCTATAAAATGGCCTTATTATTATTATTATTATTATTATTATTGTCACAGATTATTTTATTGTAGATAAACATTGTAAATATATATCTATTATAATCATGACGTTATAAATTTATAACCGAGGCTTCAATCAGTTATAACTGTGATAAAGTAATTCTTTATTTTACAATATTTTCGAATACTTTGTACGTTTTATCCACACCACTAGTCTACTAATAACAATAACCTCCTTATTCATCTACATTAATAAACTTTTTACATTTTTACAATATATATAAAGCGTACAATTATATTAAGAAAAGTAAAAATTGTAACCCTTCCTTCCCCCTCCCCCTTAGAATTATAATTTTAATAAATGCATTAAATCAGTGATTATACGGAGTTAAAGAAATTCACTATCAAAATTTCAACTGTCTAAGACCAGTATCAGAACTTAAACGTTTACAAGTCAACCCGGTATGACTTTAGTTTATAACTATATAAATATAGACTGAACACCTACACAAAAAATAAAATCATTAATGTATTTTTCCCATTTTTACAGGATTTTTAACCTATAACCGATATTTCAGTTTTAGCTACATAAGTTACAATTTATACTGTATTTTTAAAATAAGTACCTGCTTGTATTATTAAAAATTAAACCTACTTATCAAAACTCGTTTTAAATGTCATTTTCAAAGGAAATTTCAAATAAATTTCCCACCTTTAAGGAGTAGGTACACAAGATAACCGAAAAATATAAAAATATCTGTCCCCCATACCATACCTCTTATTATTATTATTAAGAGCCAAATACATAAAAATAAATACAAATATAACTAATTATAATATTATTATTTGTGTATTTCCAGAGTCAATGAGAATTTTATTAAATACGTACTACAACCAAAGAACAAATAAAAAACTCATTTCAAGTTGGTTGTAATATGAAGAATAACTTTTTATGCTGATGTACCTAAATAACTATAGGTGATGTAACGTAACGTAAAAAAAATTGTATTGCCTATAATATTCCAAAATAGGTAATAAGTATAGAGAAATATAGAATATATAGTACCTATATAAGTATATAGTAGGAAGTTATAGAAGCTAAATTAAACAAAATATACACAAAAAAATCTAAAATTGCAAACAAAAATATTATTAATATTATAAAAGATAATTTAATTAATGTACAAATTATTGTATAAATAGTTCATAATAAATATAAATAATAGGTAATAAAATATTTTTAAATTGAGTAGTTTTGAGTTTGTTTCTTTAATCTTTACTGTTTTTTATTTTTAAATGAAATTGGTCTGTCTTCAATATCTTTATCGTTAGAAGTTAGTAGAAAATACTCGTGATTTGATGATCGTTTCTTATGTACATTATGCATAATATAGTGTGTTATTTCTAAGAATAAACCAGCTATTAATTTGATACTCTAACCAAAAGTTTGATATATTAAGTCCAGTGGTAATTGTAACGAAAATTATATTCCACAATATATATCTAAAAATCCTGATGCAATAGTACCAAAAGTTGTAAATCAACCCAACATCTTTTGTAATCTGTTTTCAACTATTTTTCCAATTGTATCTTCATCTACTAAACTTTGTAATCACAATTCTTGGTCGACATGAGCATGGATTGTCTGGCAATATTTTTTTGGGCCACTGGTATTTCTTGTGGTAGTAATATATGTTTTTGTAATGCTTCCATAGTGTCATGAGAGTAAATTCCTGCTACCATCTTGAGCTATTCCATACCATTCTGCATCCAATCGAAATGCAGCTGTTAGGAACTCATTACAATCTATTTGACTTCCATAAGATTGTAAAGTATTGGTTTTTGGGGCCATAAAATAAGTTTTATTATTATAGGATACTGGCAATTCATTATAGCATGCAGTCTGTTTAGTATAATATACATTAACAGGTCTGCATTTCAGTAGGTAAATTACTTCTACAGCCTTAATAGCTGTATATCATGATTATTAAATAACTTACCGAAATTAAGCACGATTTATAATTGCTTGTACGAATGTCAGCCCTTTGGAGAAGTTTTATTCTGGGTACTTCTTTTGTTGTTGGTGATGGTGATGCTTCACAATATCCGACCTCTAAGCTACTAAACGATGTTACATTAAGTTTAAGCCCACTACAATGATATGCTATAAAACCATGTATGTTTGATAATATCAAAGCCAATATAAATAATATAGGTATTGTGTAAACTTCCATCTTTTTTAATTTGTACCTATTCAATAACAAAAACATATTTTATTTCAATTAATTAAATAAATAAATAAATGTACGAAGAAAAAACAAATTTTTGAAATGTAAAAAGTTCAAAATTGAGTATGATTATATGATTATATTTGAAAAATATTTAATAAATATATATATATATATATATATATATATAAACAGTTCCTCATGAAGTTCTGACAATTGCAATAGTTTTTATACTGTTTAATATTTTTAAGTTTTTTTTTTTTTTGTAATTTAGCAAGAAATAATTTTGAATTTTAACAAACTTTGATAATTGTTTAAAAGTGGTATAACCTAATTAATAGTTTTAAACAGCAATAATTTTCAAAAATGTTCTTATAAAATGGCTATCTTGGATTATATGAAAAAATTAAAATTTTTATTATTAGTTGTAAAAAAATTTATATATATAAAATATAAGAATTGTAGCTCAAATTTCTAGTAATTATTACAAAAAAAAACTTAAAAATGTACAAGAGAACATAAGTTATTGCTTTTGTCAGATATTCATGAGATACTTTTTATTAAAATTGTTTACTATACCTAAGTGTATGTATTTAATTAAAAATGTATACAAAGTATAAATATATTTATTATATTATAAGTATTTTTATTTTATGTTGTTAATATACCTATATATTTTTTTTTAGTTATTTATATTTGTTTTTATTTTATGTTATTAATATACGTATATATATAATAAATTATTATTGAATTGAACTACAAATATGTAAATAATATAAAACATCCACTTACCTTTATGTTGTCTTGTACATATGCAGATTTCAACGGACACAACCAGACTATTATGACTTTGTGTTGCTACAGGCGATTTAAAATCCAACAGCGCATTACACACAGCACAATTTTTCGAAACAATAAATGATATGTTCGATTCTGCTAATAGCAAAAACTTGTACTATGCAAATTCAAATAGACGCTCTACATAATTCTTAAGTATTAAAAAATTAAAAAATACTTTCACACTTTATGAAAACGCTGTTAAAGTTAATTTAAAAAATAAAAAATCAAGTATACCACCATGTTTTATTGGAATTAAATGGACAATAACTGCTTTTATAAATCTATATGAATCAGAAAAGTTATTAATAAAACAAAATCTACCAAATAAAAAATACTTTTTAATGACATATTAAACAACAGATTAACGAAAGATTCATTAGAAAATCTGTTTTCCGTAATTCGACAGAAGTACGGTTATAATAAAAATCCAACTGCACGCACTTATCATTGTGGTTTCAGTACTATTTGTTCTTATAGCTTAATGAAATGTTTGAAAAGTTATAATTGTGAAGAAGATAGTAATACTTTTTCAATATTGCCACTGTATAGATGTAGTAATTTTTAATAATGACTTGTTGATGATTAATCAAGTGTTATTATACCTATACATATTATTAAATGTATACAATCCTAAAAAGACATAATTATGTCTGTAAGAGAGTGAGTGGTGACATAAAACGTAGGTATTTCTGAAATTAAAATAAAGTGTAGTTTTGTGCTATGAAATACCTAATTATTGGTACCTATGTGACAGAAAAACGTCTGTATCATTATAAACATACAAAGATCAAAAAACTTTCATTAATTAATTAAACGTTTTTTATACAAATAATGTATTCTTACTTATTTATAATAATTGAAAAAAAAATTTAATTTAAAACTATCTAAACTTTATTTTTGGTTACTTGATTATTTATACGAATATCAGTATTAAATTAACAATAAAGGTTGTCAATATTTTCAAAAGTTAATTAAGAAAATACTATTAATTTAATTACGAGTAGGTATAACTATAATCTTCCTTTGTATATTAGATATATTATACATTATAACTTATTAGTTATTAGTAATTTTGTATATTCGGCCTATATATATTATATATATTATATATATTATATATATTATATATATTATATATATTATATAGTATAGAATATGTATATACTATATATAAATGCACGCCTGTATATATGTAGTTATAATATATGTCGATGCAGTCTAAATCGACCACGCGACTCGTGCCCCGTCTAAATTCAAAATTGTATATGTCGCACTTTTATAATTTAATCTGATTATAAAACTAAAAATGTTTATTGTAATAGTTAGTCTCGCTCGTGGGAAGTACCTGCAAGAATTATGTATTTGCATTTTTATATACCTATATTTGAAAGTTATCAATATCTAAAAAGTAAAATAACACTGAGCTTTTTTATTAGGTTCTTAAATTTTAATTATATTATCAAAGACCGTTATATCTAAATGAAGAGTAAATTAGGTAATTAAAGAGTAAATAAATATATAATAAAAATACATTATACAAAAGACAATACATTCCGAAAGGAAAGTAAATAGTGCCGACGCGTGCCGATACGTTTACGTGCACGGCTGAACAACTTTTCCGAAACGGACTGATCCGAGCAGAGTCGAGCCGATCCGATCTAGTGCACGCCCAGCTTATAAGTTCACCCGAATGTGTATCAATATAAATTTAATTAAAATTGTGAAAAATACTACAGAAGTCCGATGGTTTTAAATTCATTACTATGAGATATAAAAACTATAGTATAAGTACCTACCTACTCTGTGAATCAGTGGGTCAGACATCAATACATAAATACGGACTCGTCACATGGTATAGGTATAACACATAATTTAATTAAATAAGACATTGGTGAATGTAGGAGGGTAGTATGACAGAGGATACATAAACATGGCAATAGGCTAAAGAAATAAAAATGATAATATCAACGAAAAAGAGAGATAATAAGATAGGGTAGAAACCCAAAGAGATATATGGTTAGTAGAGAAAATAAGAGAAGTTGTGTATTGTATTTATCAATCTAGAGAAAATGTATGCTAGGGTTTCTAGAGAAATTTTGAAATGGATATTAATGAAGAAAAGGTTACTAAAGTTGTACGTGAATGTAATTGAGGACATGTATGAAAGAACAAGTAAAAGAGTAACGAATTTGTGTAGAGGAACTGAAGTCAGAGTAGGAGTGAGGAATGAGGAGGATACGGGAGATAGAGTTCAATGAAAGTTGAGGACTAGGGTGGTCGACCCCATATAGTTGGGAGAGAGCGTGAAGGAGAAAGAAGAAGAAATAGCTATGACTCGTCAATTTTAGGTTTAAACTAAACATGGCTTATACATAAAAATGATTAAAAATGTAATAATATTGTATAAAAATTAGGGATTCTTACTTTAGAAAAGTTTTATTTTACTACGCATATTATCCTTTATCCAATGAAAAATCACAGATAAAATTCAATGTTTCCATTTAAATTATTTGTGATATAATTTCTTATGTATTCAAAACTATATTTATTTTAATAATTATGTCATTAAAAGTGTTTTCATAAGAACTAGTTTACATAAAAAATTTACCTATCAAATTTTGAATAAATTTCGAAGGGAGTCCTTCATTTATGGTTAATGGTTATACCTAGAGAGCCTAGATAATCTAGATAATTTATTATCTAGGCTCTCTAGTTATACCTACGTATGATATAAAATGTAGATACACCTACTTAATAAATTAGAAAATTACAATAATGTCTATGTTGCAGTTACTCTATAGCATAGAACATAATACCTTGTCTTTGGATATCTCTCAATATCATGAACGATCGTTGACAATCTAAACGTTGAATATATTTCAGAAATTCTATGGATTTGTTCATTAATATAATTTATTAAATAATAATAATAATTTTTTACTCATTTATAAATTATTCGATCATTATTTTTGATTAAAAATCGTGAGTATCTAGTATCCATATATAATATCAATTATTATAAATAAAAATTAACATAAAATAATGAACTTTTAACTACGTACACATACTTCAACAACCATTTTGTTATTTTCAGTGTCAACCAAAAACTTCATAATTTAATTCATTTTTTCGAGTATATTGGAAACTATTGAATATCTGGCCAAAAAATGACTTATCCTGTTTCGATGCGATGTGGAAAATCAAAGTAAGTATTTGTGTACAAAAAATTCTTAAATATTACTTGTCTAAGTAAAATCTTAGTAGCAATATTTAATCGGTATTCATATACAATACTAGATTTTTTCTTTACTAAGATTTATCCTAGTAATTTCTTAGTGAAAATACCTATATATTTTTCCCATGATTTTGTTCCATAGAGTAAACAAATAGTTCGAATTTTTAGTGATCACATTATCAATCACGGATAATTTAAAATCAAAAATGTATAAGCCCGGAACATCCTATTAATTCATACCTGGATTTAATTCAATATATTATACCAAATTAACATATTTATGGACATTTACAACGTTAAAGATAGGTACCTACCTAACTAATATATAACTTGAAAGTAATATCTAAAATTCTACATATATATATATTTCATTTATTTTATTTTATTTAGCTCTTCAAAGAAGATAATGGACCCTACTGAACAAGTTCGTGTGGGGTGGCCCATGAGTTCCAAAATACAATAAAATAACTAAATATATATATATATTGTTTGTATAATATATTATTGAAATTAATATTAGTTTAAATCTTCATAAAAATATATTAAATTATAAAAAAATTATACACTTTTTAATTTAAATTTAAATGTTGAATTAATAATTCATAAACATAATACAAATAATGAAAATGTATTTAGCAATGGTGTGTAGGAATTGAATTTTGTACAGAGGGGGTGGCTAATATTCTAGATTACTTTTGTAGGTACTAAATAATTTACTTAAAAGTATCAAGAAGTTTAAATTTAGATATTAAATAATACAAAATATAATAATAATTAGGAAAGGATTTAACTTCTAACTGCAGTTTTCTAGAACTATATTGAGCTGTATAACTACAATGAATATAACATAAATAATGAAAACACGTCTAAGGGGGAGAACTATAGCTCTCTTAGCCTTCATCTGTCTATGCTTTTGGTATTTTAAATAAAATATACTTTCATTTATACTACATATAAAGCTATAATTAAAGTTGTTATCTTGTTTTGTTGTAGGTAGGTATATTATTTATATTTGTGTATTCAAGTTATTGAGTGTCTATTATTATTATTATCTGTAACCCTTTCATCCCTAACCATTTAGTTACAGAAACTATATGATGATCAATCTAATCGATCCAATTTTCAAAATCTTTTAAAAACTCGTAAGTGTCGATTTTATTCATCATATTCGTTTATCATAAATATGATAAATGCTAATATTTTATTAATTTATTCAAATATATTAACTACAACATACAAATTTTTTTGACAAAACAACGCCAACAATAACAAGTAGGTACCTACTGTTTAAGTAAAAGCTAGAGGTACCTTGATTATTTCTTAATTTTGACTAAGAACTATCTAGATTTTTCTTATGATCTGTCTATGAATACCAAAATATTAAATTTATTTAAGATTTTATTTTACTAATATTTTTCTTAGGAAAATCTTAAAGTGTAATTTTTGAATACCAATTTTTTGTTTTAGCTAAAATAAATCAAAGATTTTTCTTAGGTCCGTCTATGAATTTAGCTAATGTTCGTTGCGTCCGTCTGTCCGTAGGTACCGTTGTCTGGGTTACCAATATCGATATTTACAATTATTGATGTATGTACATAATATCAATATTGATTAAGACTTGATTATAGTGCAAAAATCAATATTATTGTTTGTTTTTCATGGATATGTCTTCACTACTGAAAATTATGGTATGGTGTCATCTTTATATTTTGATTAGGTAATAAGAAAAAATATCTACTTAGTCTTGTACTCTTGTATAATACGTATAATAATAACCTGTGTAATTTATTGTGAAAAATAGATTATTTAAAAAAATGTTTCTGTGGCTATAATATGGCTATTGTAATATAATATTATAATGTGCAGTGTAATATAATATAATATCTAATTGATCAATTATTATATTATTAGGAGGTTCCAAATGGCAATACAATATTAGAGCAAGAAAGCGTAAACAAATTTAATTAGTTTATGAAAGTGACTAAGAATGATTAAAAAGGAATAAAATCCAAAATTAAAACAAAACAAATTATAAGTAAAATACATTTTTAAATTTGCAAATTACCTTGATGACTTGTACTTACAAGTTCTTACAAGAAAAGAGCATTCCAAAAAAACAAAATCATTTTTAATTATTGCTGTTTCGTTGCCTAACGAAACAATGTCAATTAATAAAAATAATTATACATACAATTTTTAATATTTTACTCAATATTCAACTTACAATTAATTGTGTATAATCTGTATTATGTGTAAATGTCATATAATCTGTGGTAATAATGTGACCGCCGGAGCGATGGTGCGATACAAATAATCGCCCGATACGTATGTGGAGTCGTGGACTGCGGAACAATACGGAATATGTTACCTAACGTGGATTTACTATTTACCGTGTTCGTAACGCGTACACATTTCTATATTTCTTTATTATTTATTTAATTTATTCTTTTATTATTGACATATATTATATTATTATAATAGAGCAGTGGCGGTTCTTGATAAACGCTGAGGAGGAGAGAAGGGGCAGCAAAAAAAAAAAAAAAATTTTTTAAATTTATATTTTATACAATATACACTTTACTTCTAGGATTTTAAATATAAGTTTAGACACCTTAAGTCCTCGTTCAAGGCCATTCCGAGAGGGGGGGTGTCTTACTTCCTCAACTTCAGAAAGCAATCTGCAAAATTTAATTCAGTCGGCAAATTGTAGAAAAAGTTGATTATCTTTTTTTTTTACTTACCTACTTTATTTTTTGAAGATAAGTATTATATTATTTTTTTTTTACAATTTCACATCCCCAAAAAATCTTTTTTTCGGGACGGCCTTGTTCCTGTTATTTTTTTTACCATTATTTTAAATTCTGTGCGTAATATGTTTTACATTTTCCATTTCTTTGTCATTTCGAAAATAATGACTTTAAAATCTTGAAATATACATCGAATAATTAATTTAATAATATATACAAGTTCATTAAATTTGTTTTAAATTTTTTTGCAATTTTTGACTATTTATAGACATTTAAGATTTTAAGTTTCTAAATCTTAAAAGGGGTAATTTTGGGTTTTAAGATTTCAACATTTTATTCAACGTTTAATATACGTTACTCTAATTAAATTTAAAAATCTCGAAAATCCATAGTCAAGGTTTTTTTTATAGTAATTTAAATGTTGTCAGCAAAATTATCAACTTTGGAGTATTTAAGTACAAATAGTTAATAAAATGAGATTTTAAGACCTGAAAAAATATTATATAACGTTAGTCGTGCATTAATTTAACTAAATTCAAAAAATCAAAGGAAAAAAAGTATTTTAGATTCTGAGCGTAGCGAGGGAGCTATAGGCAGTAATTTTATAATTTTTTTTTTCTCTAAACAAATGTTCTACTGGAAGGAATACCTACTCCAATCTTTACAAAATTATTCAGTTTCCAGTCGAAAATTGCATCTAGTTGGTACTTTAAAGAAGTCATTTTTCGATTTTCTCAATAGGTTTTTAATGCGCAAAGGAAAAACTACCAAAAAACGATGAAAGAATAAAAAAAATACGATTTTGTCAGATCAAAATTTTTTCATTTCTTAGGATATCAAAAATCAGTACAAACTATGTTTTAACAACAACTATTTGTTATTTATTTATTTATTTGACTCAATACCAATGGTTTAAACTAAATATTGGAATCATAATTCTTTATTTTAAATAATTTATTATAGACGAAGTCATATATATTAAAATATTGTGACCAATAAAAATTTTAAAAAAAGGTAAAAAGGAGGGCCATTCACCTATCACCCCCCCCCCCCCCGTAAAAACACCATTGTAATATAATAGATAAAATTTCAGTATTATATTAACAGAAAATTGAAATAAAATAACTTGGAAGACCTGTTTAGTGAAATGAAAGATAAACGATTAAATTTTGAGTATAAAACATAATATATACATTTTATTATTTTGTGATTTTTGGTTTTTTTGTAAAACGTATTTATATTTTTGTTTTTCTATATGGTATTAATTTTGATTTAATAAATACCTTTTTAATTGGTACATAATTATTATTGTATTCTATGCTTTTCAAAAATGAACAATTTTTAATCGCCTTCCCACTTTCAAAACCCACAAGCCGCCACTGTAACTTTCAGTCCTAAATGAGTAAAGCAAGTATAATTATTATAAGTAGTATCAAATATGTATGTTCGATAATATTATAACTGTAGCAAACTGCTAAGCCAAAGCTTATTTTCCTATAATATGGTAAAATCAAAATAATTTTAGTAGAAAATTTGTAACATTATTATTATGTTACACAGTTACCTATGCATTGTCAATATTGAAAATATCTAATCACCAAACTACTTTTATTTTTAAGATCAGTATATATTTTCACACTGGTATTCGTCGAATTAAATACTTTCAAGATTATATTTGGCAAGTTTGAAATCATAGAAAGTTATAACTTTGTATTTTTACATTGTCCAGGAGAGCATTTTTAATACTAATTAATAATAGGTATTGATTTAGAATTCGTTGTTCTCTCCAAATATTCCAATGAATATTTTATTTGTTATAATAAGAATTAGACTGTTAGAATTTATAAGTAACTCATAAAAATGTTATAATTTTGTAAAAAAAAAATGTACTTTTTAAAAATTGATAAATCAGAGCCTTTATTGGTTCTAAGCTCACGATTTTTTAACTAATCTCTATATTGTTTCAAATCAAACATTTACCATTTAGATTATAATTACGCAGTTACGTCACTGTTTATAATGATATATTATAATGATACGCACGTTATTTGCGTTTACAGAAACTATATAAAAAGCGATCGAAATTTTTTTTTTCGTAAACATTAAGCTAAGGACTTTTATGTACTATAAAACGATTAAATATACGTTTAAAAATATGCTCGTATGCAGTAAAACTTCTACAATATATAGTTAAAAGTTTTAAAAATGCTTTTCTAATGATTTTTTTTATGAACATTTTAACGATTATACTTATACATTTTACAATAAAACAAAAAAATATTATTGTTATTATTATATACCTAGGTACCTGTTATACACTTATACACTTTTAAATATTTTCCATATACATTTTTTTTAATTTTATACTAAATAAACTTCTATGCGTCACACTATATTTTAAATGTTAATTACCTATTAATAGTATACATAATATCAAAGAATACAAAGAATATAATAAGCACACAATACCATTAACCAAAAAAAAATATACAAATTTCAAATGAATGAAAGTCCTCAGCTATTATAATGACTCTATAATATATAATACATTATAGATAATATTATATATTATACAGTAACCGTTATAAAATTGTCAGTGCATTTAGGTAAGTATAAGGAAAATAAAAATCTAACAATTGGAATTGATTTTCCAAGTAGTTTTCTTAAGCGTAAAGGAAATCTTAATGAAAAAACGTCATAATTTGGAAAATATATGTATAAATAATTTTGTCGTAGTTATACCGACTTACGCATATATATATATGTATGTAGGACGTAGGCATATCTACATATTTTCGGGTTATAAATGGAAAATTATAATTTCAATAACTTAAAATGTACACTAAATCGTTTTTGACAATTTCAAACCTTTTTTACAACTTTTCAATAATTTGTATACAATTTTGAAATAAGTTATAAATATAATATATAATAATAATAACATATACATATTAAACTTTTTAAATATAAAATAATGTATTTTTATACATATATAGGTAGGTATACACTTTTTGAGTTATACAAATATATTGTAATTGGTATTTTAAAAATGCCCGTTTCGAATTTCTCGATAATTTTAGCATAAAGCAAAACTATCAAATGATCTAAAGTTGTTATAAATATGAAAATAATATTACACCGACTACCGAGTTTTACTCAAAATCGTTTTACCGAAAGAAATAATTTTATCATTACTTTTAAATTAAATACATCCACCACCTGTCCTATCCGACTAGCAAAACGATTTCACGCCCTACTGACGGCTTTTTTATAATTGTATCAAGTAGTAAACGTACATATAAATATTATTTTCCAAATTCTAATGATCTTTCATTAAGAATATGTTAGCGAGGCCATTTTGAAGGGATTCTATATAGGAAATTTTTATAAAAATGTTACAATTGAAAGTTTTTTATATGCATATTTAAAATTACTAATAATTGGTGCTATTAGGCACTATATCATTTTTTATTTCAGTAGATTTTTATGAATTAATAACATTTTATTGAAAATATTATTTTTGCATTCCTCATTTATAACAGTTTGTAAATATTTTAGAAACATGAAACAAAAAACAAATTATAAAAAACAAAATTATATAGTGCCCTACGGAGCCGTTTTTTTATTTTGTGTATTTAAACATGTTTTATGAATTGTTAAAACTCAACATTTTAAATTCTTTTGTTAATGACTATAACTCTTGAAAAAATTAAAACATCGTTAAAAAGCTCCGTAAAGCACTAGATAATGTTATTATCTATAATTTGTTTTTCGTTTTATATTACTAAGATATTTGTAAGTTGTTAAAAATGAGAAATGCTAACAGCATGAGTTTTTATTGAAAATTCTTTGCGCTAACATCCTCTTAATGTATATAGATTATAAATATTTTTTATGATTGATTTATATAAATATTTACGCGTATTATTTTAAAAAATTTCAGAATTTATATCGACGATCTTATCTAGCTATTATTCTGTATTGTACATCTAAGTTAATTTAATGCGGGACTTTTACAGATAGTCCATATAGAGGAGTACTCCGAGGTCCGTACTGGGTTGGCTCAGAGTTTATTTTTTATTTCAAAAGTTTACAATAAATTACCCGAAAAAAATGTTTTTGATAATAACACGTCATTATATAGGTATACCTATTTATAATTGGCTTTAGTTAATTTTATTTATTAATATAATATTTATTATTAGAGGGCCGATGGTAAAAATGTTTGCTAACTCTGTGCACTCTATATATAGCTATTTCCTACATAATATAATATTATCCAAGTACAATAATGGTTACTGATTGAGATAGATAATTCTATATGGTTATTATGATGAACGGGATGTCTTTGCGGGTGTTTTTTTGTTTCTGTATATTTAATGGTCCAAAAGAGGTTATAATAAGGACCGTTGATTAAAGAAATGCTGACGCGAGTGTTTTATTGAAAATTGGTTTTTGCGTTGACATGTTCTTCGACAACCATTTAATTGAAAAAAAAATGTATAAACGTTTTCTTTTTCTTTGGCGGACTTCGTATAATATATATATATATATATATATATTATGTATAGGTGGTATACCTATATACTATATATGTGTGTGTGTGCATTATATTGGCAACGAAAAGACGGTTTTTAAAACTTTTTTATCTTTCAATTTCCGTTATTTTTCTCATCCATTCCCCGTGTATGATGTATATATATATATATATATACAGATATCATTATATACATAATACATATGCACAGCTGTTATACAGGTATACATATTATGTATATATATATATATATATATATAGAACTGTGCCAGTAATATGGCGCGAGCGTTGGCCCGAGTGTCCGCCGGTGTTGTTATATATAATATAGGTACACGCCAGACATTCGTATTTTGGCGATCAACGGTTTTTGCACAAACTACATACCAGCTAAATAGGTATATATATCTATATAGTATATATAGGTTAGGTTAGGTACATATATATATATATAGTATATATACACGACTTACCGCAACGAAGACCGCGTTTCCGCACTTCCTACGATTGCGCACAGTATATATAGTACGATTGCGGTGTATACGCGAAAATGAACGCGTATACTTATATATATCCTTCCGGGTGTGTATACATACAGAAATACGCATAAAACGTATACACACACGTGCACAAATATAGCCGTGTAAACAGTTATTTAGACTATATATCGTGTACAAATATGTAGTGGGCGGAACGATGATGGCGTTATTCCAAAATGTGTATACGCGCATATATAGGTATATCCTCGCTCTTTCGGGTCCCACGCGCCGCGTTCTTCGCCAAATCGCGCCGAGGTATACGCGAGTTTCCGTACCTAACCGACCGTCGTCACTTTAATATTATATAATAAACGTAAGTAGGTATACTCCTTATATATATATATATATATATATATATACCGCTGCCACGCCGCACACTATGTTATACGGACGGTTTTGGTGAGAAAGGGTATATAGGTAAGTCAAAAATGAAAATTTTTCAAAAAAAAAACAATAACGCATAACATCGATAAACAATTAAAATGAACAATATTTATTATACTATACCCTTTCGCACGAATATATAATTGACTTATACTAAATCGCGCAACTAAATTAATTGATAACAATGAGAGATAGAGATTTCACAGTACCATCAAACACGATGTGCCGTGAAATTACTTATAAAATGCACGCATAAACCATAAATGTAAAAACATGACTTATACTCTTTCTCACTACAAACCGTCCAATTATATAATATGTTACAGTATTATATAGGCACAGGGGCGCGGACATCGATCTAAAACAGTGGCCAATATTGGTGGCAGGGGGTAGACGATAAGGGTAATATGGACGGTGCCCGGGTAAAAGGGAATAACTATACTTATAAATACCTATAGGAAATCACTATACTTTCGGGAAACTAAAAAAAAACTGCCAAAAATTTTTCATCGATATTTTTGCTATACATGTTCTTCAATGTTCGTTGTTTTTTCATGCCAATATCCTATGTCTGGGCCGTCCCGAAGAAAGATTTTTTTTTTTTTTTGTGGGGGGGATAAAAATTAAGAAAGAAAAAAGTTATCAATTTTTTTCCCATTATTGCCGACTACAATCCTAATATAATTTGTAATTTGCCGACTTAAAATTCTAAAGTAGGTAGGCCTACTTTAGAAGAAGATCCGGCACTGCCGATTGTACCTTATACGCCACTGGAGAAATAGTGATAGGTGTATATGAACGATGCTCGGGTAAAAGTCCATTTTAACATTTTATTTTTATGGCAAATTCTTGTAGATTCTAATAATCAACATCGATCAGGGTCGACTCAAGGGAGGGGTGTCTCACCCCCATGCCTATCTAGGAAGGCTGCAGTCGGAAAAATTAAGTTCAGTCGGCAAATAGTAAAAAAAGTCGATGCCCTTTTTTAAGGGCCTTCGCATAAACGTGAGTGAATATAAGCAAAAAAAAAAAAACACCTCCATTGAGTCGACCCTGATCGATGTTGATTATTAGAACCTACAAGAATTTGCCATAAAAATAATATGTTAAAATGGACTTTTACCCGAGCATCGTTCATATACACCTATCACTATTTCTCCAGTGGCGTATAAGGTACAATCGGCAGTGCCGGATCTAGAGAATTTGTCGCCCGGGCCGCAAAAATAATTGTAGCGCCCCTTTTAAAATTTTAATAAGCAAAAAAAAAAAAAAAGGTCATTCGTCAATTCCTATTAAAAATTAAGTGATCAATGGGACCCCACTTCCAAAAGCAGGACGAAAAGTTTAAATATTTTTACATTTTGCGCCCCATCATAATAGCGATCGGAGCAAGTACCCCGGTTTCGCCCCCCCCTAGATCCGGCACTGACTATCGGTATATGTTATATGGGAATGACCTGGCATAGGGATCCCAAATGACGTCCCGTACCTATTTTAATCATTGCATCCCGGTGTCCCGCTAAAATATAGGAAACGTGTTGACCCATATTTTCAAATACAATGCCGTACATTTCTTATTGGTACGTAGGTACAAAAATTTTAAAATGTATCA
The DNA here is from genome assembly GCA_025469235.1 of Pemphigus obesinymphae. Lineage (NCBI taxonomy): Eukaryota > Metazoa > Arthropoda > Insecta > Hemiptera > Aphididae > Pemphigus > Pemphigus obesinymphae. The sequence goes on along the minus strand of JAIPRL010002893.1, from coordinate 24,095 downwards.
TATTATATTTTTACAATTTTGTGAAGAAAGTATAAAAACTGGTTTCAGTTTTTGAGTGAATATGCAATATATAGGTATGGTACCTACCAATTTAAAAACACAATTTTGTATTTTATATGGTTTTCAGGTAATATATAGGTATTATGAAAGAACAGTTTTTTGAGTAAAGAACTTTCGTATGGAAAATGTCGTCTATGTAGTTATACCTAATAGTTATAAGAAAACGAAAATTCTCCTTAATCCAGTATAGGTAGGTACCACAGACTCCAGATTCACGATAAATTGGTATAGGTAATTGTAAAAAATTGTAAACTTACCTAGTTTATTAATTGTCAAAATAAAATATTATGGTGTCATGGTGGTAATTTAGTGTCTGTTACTCTGTTGACAATAAAGATGGAATAATATTTAGATATTTATTATATTCATAATTCGTAATACTAGGTATGGGTTTTATTAAAATGCTATTAATGCTATTTTAAAATAAATTTATTACGTCGTTAAATTTTCCCGTTTCTCATAATAATTCAAATGTGTTGTGTGACCGGAAATCAGAATTAGGAATATTGTTTATGAATGTCAAGAGCTACTAACAACTAATTAGCCACAAACAGGCCCATATATATACACATATATATAATGTGTCACCGAGGGCAACAAATAATTTCTCCCCCCCCCCAAGGACAAGTTAAGTTTTATTTGAGAGGAAGCGCGATGTCACAAAAGTTGATAAGCAAATATAAAAAAGGTCATAATAATTTTTTAATATCCCCCTTTGGTATTAACACAGGATATTATAGAATATTATAGGTATTCTAAATTATTCCCTAAAAATGTCCACCAGGGGCAATTGCTCCTCTAATCCTCTCTCCCTCTTGAACTTGCAAAGACAACCCATTATTATACCGATTTATTACCGCTGATGGATGTGATAAATTACTTGTCAGAGCTAGTACCTATAGAACTTCCTATTAAAATGTGCTCTTGATAGGTAGATTATTCAGTCATTTAACAGTAGGTAGTTCTTATTTCGTCGAATATTATTTTCTGTTATTTCAATATTCCGTAAGTTAAAAAGTAACAGATCGAAGTTAAAAATATACGTCATAGAATTCATGAAAAATATTATTTCAATTTTCAACTGATAGATCAATTTTATAATTTATACAGCAAAATGTGTGACATCAAAGTATAGCCACTGAACAGTGACAGAATAATCCATAGGTACAGGTAATACCTATGCAATATTTTGAAAAGATAAACATAACAATTTGTCAGTAAAAATGTAAAATAATAAAAAAATACACTTTCATTTGTCATGTCTAATTTAAATTATGATCTGTATAACGCTCTAGTTGATGCAAATATAATTCCTCTTCATAAATTGAACAATGAAGTTTTTAGATGCTTTTTATCGAAAAATTGTAACAAAAATATTCCATATTCCATGTGAATCTAGGTACATATATACCTACTTTACGGAAAGGTTATTTCAATAAATGCTACGAAGAGGTTTCGACCAAAATTCTTGATGCTATAAGTGATTAGGGCTAGACTTATAGTTTGGGGGCCTTGGAGCCATAGTTCAGTGGGGGCCTTCTAAAAAAAAGCGTTTCAAAAACAAGTAATAACCAAAAAATAGGTTTATTTGTAAGTTTTATTTATTTGTATGTAGGTATTAGGTTTCTAAGTATAAGTTTAAAAACCTTACATTCGTCCTATCGATACATTGCATATTCATGACTCATGAGGTACAATTGTTGATTTGAAAATCAATATTGTTTTTATACATATTATAAGTCGTATAGTTATTATAAAGAAATATAAATTACGATAAATCAGCTAGAAAGCTCGAAAAATATGCTTTTTCTCTCGGCAGTCGGTCCGTACTTAAAATTTGTCGCTAATCTAATCACTATGGTTACCTACCAATATCAATATATTTACAATTTTATTCGTTTTTTTTGGTTATAAATCTCTATTTAAAAGTAGGTATAGTAGGTTAAACAAATCGTTTATGGGATTATAGTTTATTATTTCTTTTTTACTAGGTATAAAAATGGGACCTTCATAGCTAGTTCTATAGACACGTAACTAGGATTTATTTTACGAGGGGGCCAAATTTTTATTAGCCCCTTTCGGCAAAAAAAAAAAAAATTTTGGTCAATAGGAGATGGAAGCAGTTCTAAGAGATATTTACTTCGTAGGATAGGTACTGGTAGATTATGTTAAATTTAGAAGCAATTTGTCAAATAAAAAAATTTGTAAATATTTATGAAAAATATGTAATATACCTATATATAATATATAATATATAATATACCTATATTATATATTATATACACCTATATTATAATAGTATAATAAATACTTTGGGAAAATTTCAAACTTTTAAGCTCCTATATTCGGAAATACGAGATTACTTTTTCTATTGCTTTGCCTGGTTTAGTTTTTCCTTATACATTTATGTAACACGATTGGATCATAGGTGTGCACAAGGGTATAGTGCTATTGCTGAACCTAAACCTTATTCTCGATTTGCATGTAATGAATACGTGCTAAATAAATACTTAATTGATTTTACATTTGTTTTTAAAATATTTTTCGTGTGCTTTTATCAAAAAAAAAAAAAAAAAATCACAATATCCAAGATTTTCTCATATTTCTCCGATCAACAACCTTCAAAAATTCTCCAATTTTTTTTTTAAAATTATTTATAGATTTTGACGATACATTTTCAAGTAGGTATATAATCATAAGTAATTTATAATCAATGTTAGTATGTAGTAAATAGTATAGGTATAGGTATGTAATAGAAATAGTAAAAAGGACCAGTTAGAATTTTCACTGTATCTGACACGAAATCCTGTACAAACCAGTAGGTATGTCTGTCTGGTAAATTAAAATAAGAAATAATTAATAAACATTATTACTATAAAACCACGTCACACAAGGTGACGCTCTTTCACCACTACTGTTTAATATTGCACTGGAGAAAGTCGTACGGAGTATACAAAGGGATAACCATGGTATCGACATCGGAACAAACAAGATTGGTATTTTATGTTTTGCAGATGATTTGAACATAATTGATGACGATGGATAGAGCGTGGCACAGAGCACCGTAGCCCTTATTAACGAAGCAAAAACCATAGGGCTGAATGTAAATGATAATAAAACCAAAGTGATGGAGCTATTACCAGAAAACAACTAGGTCGAAAATGTAGTGATTCAAGGGCATACATTTGAAAAAGTGCATCAATTTACATATCTGGGGGCCGCTATCAGTTGTAATAATGACTGGTCTATAGAATTAAATAGCCGTATCATCAAGGCGGAAAAGGCATCCTTTTCGTCGACCAAATATTTAAAATCTAAACTGTTTTCTAGAAGAAATAAAGTACATCTTTACACAGCGATAATTAGACCGACGCTAACATATAGATGCGAGGTGTGGCCTTTGACAATCAAAATGGAAAAAAACTCATGTCGTTCGAAAAAAAAATACTGAGAATCATCTGCGGCCCAATATACGAAAACTACCTGAGGTGTTGGCGTAGAAGGAAGAACAAAGAGACTTAAGGGTTAACAGGAATACCAAGGATAACCAACTTTATAAAGGCCCAAAGAATACAATGGTTTGGGCACATGATGAGAAGGTCTAACTCAGAGTACTTTAAAGCGGCGGCTGAATGGAAACCCACAGGAAAAAGGCCAAAAGGACGTCCAAAGAAGCGATGGATAGATGGAGTAAAGCGGGACTTAGAGAAACTAGGGATACTAAATTGGGAAGAAAAAATACAAAATCAAGAGGAGTGGAAGGCGGTGTCGGTGGCGGTAAAAACTATTGAAGAGTTGTAATGCCAATTAAGAAGAATATGTAATTTAAAATTAAACATTTTTTTTTTAAATATAGGTAAAATTAATATCGATTTATTACATGTTTATAAGTAATAACTAGTTTTAACCGTAGAACGTCACCCGGTTAACAATACAAAATTTATGTTTATGTAGAATTAAAAGAGAATATAAAAAATATCTTATAATGAATTACGGTAGAAACTTGTTGATATTCACAATCATTTTTTGAAGCTTATCTACATATATATTTTTCAATAGGTATACTTTAATTTATAATTATTTTTTATACTTTATACCAAAGATTGAAAATTTTAATAGCTTTATTGTAATCTAGCTTGAGATACATTATTTTTACTGAATTTCTTTTTAAATGGCAATCCATAAAATTTAAGCATGAGTTATTCATTGATTTTAATTTATATTATTATTTTAATTCATTTTTTTAGTTATAAATTCTCCAAAAGTAGATTACGATAGTGTTTGGATACTTATAAAATATATAACTAGGAATATATACGATTTTTCTAAAATAAATTAAGATTACGCAACATTGCTAAAAATTCTTTAATCAAAGAAACGAAATCTATTAGATGTCTATACATAGAAACTATTTCACTTCCTAGGATTTAAGGTATGCTAAAACATGTTTGTGATTAGCAAGAAAATATACAAAGCAATGTTAATAATTTGTAACCGAAATTATACAAAAAAATCTTGTATAAATTTCAAACAAATTTTAAATTGAATAATATATACCTTCATTAATCATTATTTCAAAAAGTTTTAATATAAATGATATATTTACTTGCAACATGTATATTGTTTACTGAATATACTAACTACCACAATATATTACTTAAATGTCGCCGAAACAATATGTATCTCATCTTATGGATGTTCCCAACACCATATGTTCCGGAGTTATAGCAAAATAAAAATACGTTGATTTTGACAAAATATTTATTTTTGGAAGTGTAATTAATAAATAAATAACAAAAAACCTGCAATGACATAAAATAAACATACTATATAGGTAATTGTTACATTTTATCTCAGAAATTGAATGTCTGTAATTTGATTCATTATAATTCATGAGCAAAAGCTATGATTTTATTGAACATTACTCGTTCAATGTTTTGCGAAAGTTTATCAATGAATCATATAAAATGAAATAATCTTTTAAGAATATTCTGAGTTAATTTAAAAATGTCTAATGTATTTTAATCTAGATGATTGTGTAATTTGAAATATGACAAATCATATTTTTCAATTATTTGTACCATAAATACTTACTTTGAATCGCTGAAAGTCATGTAAAATCAATTGCATTAATAATTTATAAACCATATTTATTGAATATGTATAATTTAGCCTGATAAATTTATTAGTAATTATAATTAAAATTTAATATTTATTATAAAATAAAATATTATTTTTAAATATAAGTAAAATTAATATGTATTTTGGAATATGATTATAAGTAATACTTAGCTTTAACTATAGAACGTCATAAGTTCAACATATATAATTTATGTATATGTTAAATTAAAAGATACTAAACAAAAAATCCTATAATAAATTTCGGTAAAAAAAAGTTGTTATTTATAAACTTATTTTGAAGCCCCTCTGCATATATATTTTTAATAGGTATACTTTAATTTATAATTATTTTTTATACTTTATACAAGAAATTGAAAATTTTAATAGCTTTATTGTAATCTAGCTTTAGATTCATTATTTTTACAGAATTACTTTTTAAATGGCAATTCATAAAATTTAAGCACCAGACATTCATTTATTTTAATTTATATTATAATTTTAATTCATTTTTTAAGTTGAAATTCTCAAAGTGTAGTTTAAGATACTGTTTGGATACTTATAAAATATATAACTAGGTAATTATAAGATTTTTCTAAAATTAATTAAATTTATGCAACATTGATAAAAACTGTTTACTCAAAGAAACGAATTATATTTGAAGTATTAACATAGAAACAATATCACTTCCTATTGGTTTAGGGTGTGTTATAATATGTATGTGATTGGCAGGGAAATATACGAAGCATTGATTATAAAATGTGACCGATATTATAAAAAAAAAAAAAATGTATACATTTCAAACAAATTTTAAATTGAATATTATATAATTTCATTAATCATTATTTCAAAAAGTTTTAATAAAAAATTTATGTTTACTTGTAACATGTATAGTGTTTACTGAATATTATTACTACCACAATAATTAGTTAAATGTCGTCGAAAAAATATATTTACAATGACATATTATAAATTTACTGTATATTGTGACATTTTACATCATAAATTGAATAGCTGTAATTTGAATCAATATAATGTATAAGCAATAGCTATGGTATTATTGAACATTACTCTTTCAATGCATTGCAAAAGTTTGTCAATGAACAATATAAAATTAAATGATATTGTATGAATGTACTGATTTATTTTAAAAAATGTCAAATGTATTTTAATCTAGCTGATTGTGTATTTTGAAATATGACCAATCATATTTTCGGATTATTTTTACCATAATTACTTACTTGAAATCGTCACATGAACTGTAAAATCAATTGCTTTATTAATTTATAAACTATATTTATAGAATATGTATAATTAATCCTGAAAATTTTATTAGTAATTAATATTAAAATTGAATATATATCCTAAAATTAAACATTATTTTTAAATGTAAGAAAAATGAATATGTATTTTAGAATATGATTATATGTAATACCTAGTTTTAACCATACGACGTCAACAGGTTAACATAATAACTACCAAAATAATTGCTTAAAAATCCATGAACCAATACGTATCTCATCGGAGCCATGTTCCCAATCCCATATGTTCCGGAGTTATAGCGAAATTAAAATAAGTTGATTTTGACAAAATTTTTATTTCGCGAACCGTAATAAATAAATAGATAAATAATAAAAAACGTACAATGACATAACATAAATACACAATATAGGTTATATTGATATTTTACATCAGAAATTAAATACCTGTAATATGATTCATTATTATTTATAAGCAAAAACTATAGTTTTATTGAACATTACTCTTACAATGTAATGCAAAAGTTTGTCGATGAATCATATAAAACGAAATAATAAAGTAAGAATGTACTGAGTTAATTTACAAAATGTCAAATATATTTTAATCTAGCTCATTGTGTAATTTGAAATATGACAAATCATAGTTTTCGATTACTTGTATCATAATTACTTACTTTCATTCTCGTCTACGATTGTAAAATTAATTCATATTTTATTTAATAACCCTTATTTATAGAATATGTATAATTAAAATTTAATAAATAAATAATAAAAAACGTACAATGACATATTATAAATTTACTATATAGGTTATTGTGACATTTTACATCATAAATTGAATAGCTGTAATTTGAATCAATATAATGTATAAGCAATAGCTATGGTATTATTGAACATTACTCTTACAACGCATTGAAAACGTTTGTCAATGAACAATATAAAACGAAATGATATTGTAAGAATGTACTGAGTTAATTTAAAAAATGCCAAATGTATTTTAATCTAGCTGATTGTGTATTTTGAAATATGACCAATCATATTTTCGGATTATTTGTATCATAATTACTTACTATGATTTGTCTGAAATCCTGTAAAATCAGTTGCTTTATTAATTTATAAACTATATTTATAGAATATGTATAATTAATCCTGAGAATTTTATTAGTAATTAATATTAAAATTTAATATATATCCTAAAATTAAACATTATTTTTAAATGTAAGAAAAATGAATATGTAATACCTAGTTTTAACCATACGACGTCACCAGGTTAACATTATATATTTTATGTATATGTAAAATTAAAAGATATTATAAAAAATATCATGTAATGAATTACAGTAGAAACTTGTTGTTATTCAAAATCTTTTTTTGAAGCCTCATTGCATATATATTTTTTAATAGGTATACTTTAATTTATAATTATTTGTATTACCTTATAAAAAAGATTGAAAATTTTAATAGCTTTATTGTAATCTAGTTATGGATACATTATTTTTACAGAATTACTTTTTAAATGGCAATATATTAAATTTAAGCATGAGATATTCATTGATTTTAATATATATTATTGTTTTAATTCATTGTTTTAGTTGTAAAATCTAAATGAGCAGATTAACATACTGTTTGGATTCTTATAAAGTATATATCTAGGTATGTATCAGATTTTTATAAAATAAATTATGTTGACGAAACTTTACTAAAAAAGTTTTATTCAAAGGAACGAATTCTATATGATGTTTTATCAAAGAAACCATATCACTTCCTAGTAATTTGGGTTTTGCTAAAATATTTATGTAATTTGCAAGGATATATACAAAGTAATCTTAATAATTTGTAACCGAAATTATAAAATTATATCATGTATAAAATTCAAACAAATTTTAAATTGAATAATATATAACTTTATTAATCATTATTTCAATAAGTTTGAATTAAAATATATATTTATTTGCATCATGTATATTGTTTACTGAATATAATAGTACCACAATAATTACTTAAAAGTCTCCAAACCAATATGTATCACATGTTCCCATGGATCGATTTTCCCAACACTATATATTTCGGAGTTATAGCGAAATTAAAATAAGTTCATTTTAACTAAATACTTATTTCAGAACCATATCAAATAAATAAGTAATAAAAACGTACAATGACATAATATAAACACACTATATAGGTTATTGTGACGTTTAAAATCAGAAATTAAATAGCTGTAATTTGAATTCATTATAATTTGTATGCAATAGCTATAAACTTGTTGAACATAGTTCTTTCAATGTATAGCACAAATATTATATACATTAATAGACAATCAATCATATAAAACCAAATAATGTTGTACGAGTGTACTGAGTTAATTAAAAAAATTTCAAATGTATTTTAATCTAGCTGAATGTGTATTTTGAAATATGACAAATCTTATTTTAAGATTATTTGTACCATTATTACTTACCTAGAATCTCTGTAACACATGTAAAATCAATTGATTTATTAATTTGTAAACTATATTTATACAATATGTATAATTAATCCTAAGAATATTATTAGTAATTAAAATTGAAATTTAATATATATTAAAATATAAAACATTATTTTTAAATATAAGTAAAATTAATATATATTTTAGAATATGATTATAGGTACTATAAATATACTATATTATACTATACTAATAATATAACTAGGTAATACCTAGTTTTAACCGTAGAACGTCACCAGGTTAATAATATATAATTTATATATATATATGTAAAATTAAATGATATTATATAAAATATCCTATAATGAATTACGTTAGAAACTTGATGTTATCATAATCATTTTTTGAAGCGTCTTTACATGTGTATTTTTTAATTGGTATACTTTAATTTATAATTATTATTTTTACATTATATTTAATATTGGAAACTTTAATAGCTTTGTTGTTATCCAGATTGAGATACATTAATTTTACAAAATTACTTATTAAATGGTAATTCTTAATATTTAAGCATGAGATATTCATTGCTTTAATTATAAATTAACCCTCTGCATATATATTTTTTAATAATTATACTGTAATTTATAATTATTTGTTTTACTTTATACAAAAGATTGAACATTTTAATAGCTTTATGGTAATCTAGCTTGGGATATATTATTTTTACTGAATTACTTTTTATATGGCAATTCATGAAAATTAAGCATGAGATATTGATTGATATTAATTTATATTATTATTTTAATTCATTTTTTTAGTTGTAAATTCTCCAAGAGCAGATTGACATACTGTTTGGATACTTATAAAATATTTAACTAGGTATGTATAAGATATTTCTAAAATAAATAATGTTGACGAAACTTTACTAATAATGTTTTATTGAAAGAAACGAATTCTATAAGATGTATTAACATAGAAACCATCTCACTTCCTAGGGGTTTAGTGTGTGCTAATATATGTATATGATTAGAAAGAAATATACAAAGAAGTGTTAATAATTTGTGACCGACATTATAAAAATATATCATGTATTTAATTCAAACAAACTTTCAATTAAATATTATATAAATTCATTAATCAATATTTCAAAAAAATTTGATATAAAATATATATTTACTTGCAACATATATTGTGTTTACTGAATATAATAACTACCAAAATAATAACTTAAAAATCCATGAACCAATATGTATTTCATCGCGGCCATGTTCCCAACCCCATATGTTCCGGAGTTATAGCGAAATGAAAATTAGTTCATTTTGACAAAATATTTAATTTGCGAATCGTAATAAACAATAAAATACCGAAAAACGTACAATGACATAATATAAACACACTATATAGGTTATTGTGACATTTTAAATTAGAAATTGAATAGCTGTAAATCGATTCAATATAATTTATAAGCATTAGCAATTTTTTTATTGAATATTACTCATTCACTGTATTGCAAAAGTTTTTCAATGAATCATATAAAATGACATAATATTGAAAGAAATAATGAGTTAATTTAAAAAATGTCAAATGTATTTGAATCTAGCAGATTGTATATTTGAAATATGACAAATCATATTTTTCGATTATTTGTATCATAATTACTTACGTCGAATCTCTGAAAACCCTATAAAATCAATTGTCTTATTAATTTATAAACCATATTTATAGAATAAGTATAATTAAACTTGAGAAATTCATTCTTCTTCTTCTCCTTTGCCTTCTCTCCCAACTATTTGGGGTTGGCCAAAACTTGAGAAATTCATTAGTTATTAAAATTAAAATTTGATATATATTATATAAAAAAAAACATTATTTTTAAATATAAGTAAAATGAATATGTATTTTAGAATATGATTAAAAGTAATAACTTTTTTTAACTAAAGTTATTATATTAAACTTATATTTTTAAAAAGCGTCATGTATAAATTTCATACAAATTTTAAATTGAATATTATATAACTTCATTAATCATTATTTCAATAACTTTTAATATAAAATATATTATATATATATATAACTAAGTAAATATAAGATTTTTCTAAAACAAATTAAGTCTACGGAACTTTGCTAAAAATGTTTATTCAAAGAAACGATTCCTATTTGATTAATTAACATAGAAACCATCTCAGATATTAGGATTTAGGGTATGCTAAATTATGTATGTGATTAGCGACAAGATATACAAAGCAATGTTAATAATTTGTAAGCAAAATTATAAAAAAACATCTTGTATATATTTCAAACAAATTTTAAATTTAATATTATATACCTCCATTAATCATTATTTCAATAAGTTTTAATATAAAATATATTTACACGCAACATTTATAGTGTTTACTGAATATAATAACTACTAAAATAATTACTTAATAATCCATGAACCAATATGTATCTCATCGGAGCCATGTTCCCAACCCCATATGTTCCGGAGTTATAGCGAAATTAAAATAAGTTGATTTTGACAAAATATTTATTTCGCGAACCGTAAGAAATAAATTAATAAATAATAAAAAACGTACAATGGCATAAAATAAACACACTATATAGGTTATTGTGATATTTTACATCAGAAAATACCTGTAATTTGATTAATTATAATTTATAAGACAAAACTATAGTTTTATTGAACATTACTCTTACAATGTAATGCACAAGTTTGTTGATGAATCATGTAAAACGACATAATATTGTAAGAATGTACTGAGTTCATTTCAAAAATTTCAAAAGTATTTCAATCCAGCTGATAGTGTATGTCGAAATATGACAATTCATATTATTTGTGTCATAATTACTTACCTTCACTCTCGTCTACGATTGTAAAATTAATTCATTATTTATTTAATAACCCTTATTTATAGAATATGCATAATTAAAATTTAATAAATAAATAATAAAAAACGTACAATGACATATTATAAATTTACTATATAGGTTATTGTGACATTTTACATCAGAAATTGAATAGCTGTAATTTGATTCATTATAATTTATAAGTAATATCTATGGTTTTTTTGAACATTATTCTTTCAATGTATGGTATAAATTATATACATATATAGACAATGAATCATATAAAACGAAATAATATTGTAAAAATTTACTGAGTTAATTTAGAAAATGTGAAATTTATTTTAACCTGGCTGATTGCATATTTTGAAATATGACAAATGATATTTTTCGATTATTTGTACCATAAATACTTACTTTGAATACCTGTTTAACATGTAAAATTAATTGATTTAATAATTTATAGAATATGTATAATGAAACTTGAGAAATTTATTAATAATTAAATTTAAATTTAATATATATTACAAGGTAATACATTATTTTTAAAAACAAGTTAAATTAATATGTATTTTAAAATATGATTATAAGTAATAACTAGTTTTAACCGTAGAACGTCACCAGGTTAAGAATATATAAATTATATATATGTAAAACTAAAAGATATTATAAAAAATATCTTATAATGAATTACGGTAGAAACTTGTTGTTATTTATAATCTTTTTTTTGAAGCCTCTCTGCATATATATTTTTTAATAGGTATCCTTTAATTTATAATAATTTGTTTTACTTTATACAAAAGATTGATAATTTTAATAGCTTTATTGTAATCTAGTTTGAGATAAATTATTTTTTAAAAATTACTTTTTAAATGCCAATTCATAAAATTTAAGTATATAGTATTTATTGATTTTAATTTATATTATTATATTAATTCATTTTTTCAATTGTATATTCTCCAAGATTAGATTAAGATACTGTTTGGTTACTTATAAAATATATAACTATTTATGTATAAGATTTTTCTAAAATAAATTAAGTTGACGAAACATTACTAAAAAATGTTTATTCATAGAAACGAATTGTATTAGATGTTGTTCAGTATCCCAATTGATAACGCGATAGATATCGTTTGTTCCCTTGTGAGTGTACGGCACGGCCGCGCTCTCGTCAGTTCTCGTTGTAACGGTGTACCGGCAGCTCCCTTGCGTTGTGAGCACTCGTGTTCTGGCTTTTATAAAAACAAATATTATTATTAAATAAACTGATTTAGCAATAAAAAAAAAACTTTATTCGTTCAGTGATTGAAGCCCTCTTTCACGTTCTCAACATTTGGTTCTTCGCCATAGGATTTGTTTTTATAAATAACTACATTAGCACAGAACACGTGTAAAATGTTGAGCCTAAATTACGGGATTAAAATTTACAATTATTTAGAGCATCTCGTGCTCATTACGCGTACATAGTCGAGTTTTATTAGTTACTAGTGTTGAAAGTGCGCAACGCGAAACTTAAAAGTCGTTTCCGCGTATAGTTCGTTGTGCATAGTGCAGTTTTTTAGCTGATCTACACGACGCAAGTGTCGTTTTGTTTAAATACGACTGACGTTGGTAGTCAACAAACAAGGGTTCAGTATCCAGTATTCAGTGGAATAGCGAGGTTCTGGAATTCAGTACCTACCCAGTAATCAATGGATTCACGCAGTTAAGAGAATTTGCCAAAAACATTATATTTATTTTACTTTTAAGTACTCATTTCCTTGAATTATTCTTTATATTATATCGCCTACGTACAAGAAAAACGTATATACACGTTTTAAATTAGTTATATTCGGCGTATTGTTTCGGAAATTCAAGTCATTAACCTTTTCAATGCCCAGACACATTTTGCATTGGAACATCCACAGGCCCAGATTTTTTTTTTCGGCGCGACAAAGAGGGTCGATTTGTCGTTTTATTACCGTTTAAAGATACATTAAAACCGGGAAAATCATACAATATGGCTTTGCGACGGTTTTTAGCATTAGAAAGACGTTTTCAGTCGGATGATAATTTAAAAACTGAATATGTCAAGTTTATGAGATACATTGAACTCGGGCATATGTCAATCGCACAGTTTCCAATACCAGAAGATCGTTGTTACTATATACCGCACCACGCCGTCCACAAAGAAAGCAGCGTAAGCACCAAATTGCGGGTATTATTCGATACTTAAGGGAAAACCGATACAAATCTCAGTTTGAACGGCATACTATTAAAGGGACCATGCATACAAGAAGAACTGGTTTCCATAATGACAAGATTTAGAACGCATAAATATGTCATTACGGTGGACATAAAGAAGATGTACAAACAGATTTGGGTTGCAGAAAATCAAAGAGATTACCAACGTATTTTATGGCGCGAAAATCCCGACCAGCCAATAAATACATATTGTTTGAAAACCGTGACGTACGGTGTAATCACTTCATCATATGCAACCGCATGTTTAAATAAATTATCAGAGGAAGAAACTTTGCGCTATCCCGAAGCTTGTCACGCATTGAGTCGAGATTTTTATGTTGACGACTTTCTCGAAGGCTCCGCGTCAATACCAGAAACATTATAAATACTCGACGAGTTAATTGCGATTTTACGTACAACTGGTCTAGAACTGTGCAAGTGGGCAAGTAATGAGCCGCAGTTGTTAGACGGTGTTGACGCGTTGCTAAACTCCAATAATGAAGCAGAAAAAACCACGAAAATCCTTGGGCTATATTGGAATCAGGACAATGACGCATACCAATACAGAGTTAAACCATACTGTGAAGAGACACGAATAACAAAACGTATTATTTTATCCGAGATAGCCACCATTTTCGATCCTCTAAGATTAATCAGTCCAGTTACAATTCAGTTTAAAATACTTATGCAAAAGCTAGGGCAAGTAAAGTCGGAGCGGGACGCAGCATTACCACCTAATATAGAACGTGAATGTCGATTTAATACATTTAAATACATCGAAATTTAATCGATCAATTATTGGAAACGGCGAAGTATTCGATGTCCAGTTACATGGCTTTGCAGATGCATCGAACACTGCATATGGTGCGTGTTTATATTTGCACGTAATAAATTCCGTAGGCGAATGTACGACTAGCCTAATTTGTTCAAAATCTCGTGTAACCCCGTTAAAGACAGTCTCTATTCCATGTTTAGTGTTGTTAGCTGCCGTTTTACTGGCACGCCTGATGTCCAATTATGTATCCAGTCTTTGTTTGCCCATTTCAAAAATATTTTACTGGTCCGATTCTACAGTAGTTTTGGCCTGGATAGCATGGCAGTCAAAAAGATGGAAGACTTTTGTTGCCAATCGAATCGGGGAGATACATGAACATACGTCTATAAATCAATGGGGACATGTAAGTACCAATTGCAACCCTGCGGATATTGTATCACGTGGTTGCTGCCCATCTCAAATGATAGACCTAAATTTATGGTGGAATGGTCCCGATTGGTTGTCGGGAAAAAGTGCAAAGTGGCCTAATGTAATGGTGTATTGTAAACGTTTTTCACGCAATGCAAAATTAACCATCGATAAAATTTACGGACCAATACGGGCAGATGAAATTAATAATACTACTACTTGTATTATTAAAGTAATAATACATTTAAAGAGCATTTTAGTCCAAATAAAACCATTTCTGGATGAAAATGGACTACTCAGGGTGGGTAGTCGTCTCTAAAACGCCTCCACAGTGGATGTATTTCAAAGAAATCCGATCGTATTATTATCGGCAAAGAACATGTTCACCAAAGTAATATTTCAACACGAACACGAAATATTACTGCAAGGTGGCCCGCAAACTATGTTGTTGTCAATACGACTCAGATATTGGCCAATGAACGGACGGAATATTGCACTCATGATCGTATACCGCTACCTAAAATGTTTTAAATATCGTCCCACTGTCATACAACCAATTATAGGTGATTTACCGAAATCGCGAGTAGAACCTGGAAGGGCATTTCAAAAACCGGCGTCGATTTTGCAGGACCATTTTACGTAAAGCTAGCTTGCGACGAAATACTCCTAAAAATAAGGCATATGCATGCATTTGGGTATGTCTTGCAAACAAAGTAGTTCATATAGAATTGGTGGGAGATATAACAACACAATCATTTTTGAATGCGCTGCAAAGATTTTGTGATTTTGTTTATGCACGGATATTGCACGTTAAAGGGCAACTTCAAAAAACTGTGTTGTTATCAACAGCTCTTCTCGACGTTATAGCTTCTGATGGCCGCCGTCACTCTTTAAGAGCACTTTTGGATAGCGGGAACCAAGCAAGTTTTATAATAGATAAGACCGCTAAGGTATTAAACCTCCGGCATCGTCAGTCACCTGTGACAATTACCACCTTCACCATCACTACTTCCACGGTTGTTTGCGGTAAAGCCAAGTTGACTATAACTCCATGTGGACGTCAAACTCCATCGTTCTGTCTAGATACATTGATTGTCCCTTAAATAACTGGAATGACACCTCAAGTTCCTGTAGATTTTGGAAATTGGGATCACATTCAAGATTTACAATTAGCTGATCCCACTTATTATCTCCCAGGTTCAATTGATTTATTATTGGGTGCAGATATTCTGCCATCTCTTTTCCTCGATGGTCAACGAATTGGTCAGACCGGTGAACCAATGGCGTTGGAGACTGTCTTTGGTTGGGTGCTGATGGGACCAACATCAATCAATCAATTATCAATCCAGTCTTTTAGCGTGTCAATATTTGAAACTCTTGATGTAACTTTAAAGCAGTTCTGGAAACAAGAAGAACTGCCGTTAGTTCATCATTTGAGTCCAGAAGATATATACAAAACCACTACAAGTCGTCTTAGCTCAGGCAGAATTATGGTCGTTATTCCATTTCGGAAACCATCTCCCTTGCTAGGTGATTCAAAAGGTTCAGCTCCACAACAATTTAAAGCCCTTGAAAATCGACTGACTCAAAATAATGAGCTTCGAACATTGTATCATGACTTTATGAAAGATTATTTACAAGCTGGACATATGGAACTCATTCCCCAATCAGAAATAAACTCTCCGCTTAATTACTATATTTCTCATCACTGTATACTCAAATTAAGTAGCCGCACAACAAAACTCCGGGTCGTTTTCAATGCATCTGCTCGCACAACTGCTGGTCTATCTCTCAACGAAAGCATGTACACAGGTCCAAAGTTACAGCCTTACATTCAAATCGTGTTATTGCGTTCGCGACTATGAAAATATATATTCATGGCAGATATTCGAAAAATGTATCGTCAGATTTTACTACGACCACTGGATCGTGACTATTTGCGAAGATTCTGGCGATTATTTAACGATTGTCCAATAGACGAATACAGGTTGTGTACTGTTACGTATAGGATTTCCGCTGCACCATTCCAAGTAATTCGCACAATCCAAGAGTTGGCGACTACTGATGGTAAATCATATCCATTAGCTGCTACTGCTTTATTAAATGATACATTTGTTGATGATATCTTTACTGAAACAGATTCTGAGGAAAACTTTGTTAAAAGCCAAACCGAACTTATCACTTTAAGTGCTGCAGTTCAATTTGAACTTCATAAGTGGGCAAGTAATAATCAGAAAATATTACAAAATGTTCCTGAAGAGATTAGGGCAATATCCTCATCAGTTTTATTTGACAACAGTGATCTATCCAATCTGAAAGTACTTGGGTTAAAATGGGATCTTTCAACTGATTCCTTTTCGTTTAAAACCCTTTCATTGTGTACAAACCCGATGTAACGGTCAGGGTTGTCAGATATAGTCAGAATATTTGACCCATTTGGTCTTTTATCACCAGTTACATTATGGACAAAACATTTTATGCAACTTATCTGGGTTGCTGGGATAGATTGGGATGACCCAATACCTTCAAATCTCGTAGTTCTATGGAAACGTTATCAAACAGAACTTCATTAAATTGAAACTACTTCAATTCCTCGCCGTATTACACAGGATTTTGCTAAATCTATACAACTTCATGCGTTCTCTGATAGCTCAGAAAAGGGCTATGCAGCAGCTATATACATGCGAGTAGAAACTCTCACCTCCGTCCATTGTCAGCTTATAACAGGGAAATAAAAGGTTGCTCCCCTAAAACGTATCACAATTCCCCGTCTTGAACTGTGTGGAGCGTGGCTCGCTGTTAAACTCCTTCGTTCGTTCTTACTTCATTTAAGGATCGTATTACAATTCTTCATCATTATGCTTGGATAGATTCCACAACGGCATTGGTCTGGATATGTTCTTCACCCCATCGTTGGGCAACATTCGTTGCGAATTAAACTAATCAGATCCAGGAACTTATTTCTCCATCAATCTAGCAGTATGTACCTACAAATTCTAATCCGGTTGATTGCGCGTCTCGTGGATTTTTGCCTTCGGAGTTAGTCAATCATTCGCTTTGGTGGACAGGTCCACCGTTCTTAACCAAACCACCTGAACAATGGCCTACATTGCCTGAACATCAAACCAACGAAAACGAACCTATTGTTGCAGAAGAATCAAAAACTGCAACAATCCTCCTTGTGATAACGTCTTCTATAACCAGGTTACTCGATCAATATTCGTCAATACAAACAATTATTCGTATCATTGCTTACTGTCTTAGGTTATCTAAATACCGAGTTCCAGCAAATATGATATCTTCTATCATCACTGCTGATGAAATGGCACATGCATTATCTGCTCTAATATACTGTGTTCAGAAAATGGTTTATGCAGATGATATTGACCACATCAAAAAGGGAATTCTCTCTTCAAAAGATTTACGGCAGCTGGATCCGTTCATTGATAATAATGGTATCGTCAGAGTTGGCGGTAGATTAACAAATGCCAATATTCCATATGCACATAAGCATCCGATTTTGTGGCCGTTGACCCACCGATTGACGACTCTTATAATTGACTATCATTACTTACGGTTGAAACATCCTGGTGCGTATGCCCTCTGAGCAACGACCCCGAAGCATTAATACCTGGCCATTTTTTGACACTGGAGCCATCAACTTCACTGCCCGATCCTATATTTAAAGTCAGTTTCATTGTCAAAGATGCAGCGATGGCGTCTTATAGCTGATTTACACCGTCATTTTTGGTCACGATGGAAAATTGAATATTTATCGACTCTCCAACTGCGATCCAAATGGTGCAAAATCAGTAGAGAGCTAGAAGTTGGAGAATTGGTGCTAATAAAGGAAGCCACTCATCCTCTTCAATGGCGTCTTGGACGAATTCGTAACCTCCACCCTGGACTAGATGAAATAGTAAGAGTAGTAACGATTGACACGGCTACTTGATTCTTTACCCACCCAGTTGTCAAGCTATGTCCATTGCCAATTTCTTGAAGGCAGACCCTTCAAATTAGGCAGTGATGTTTGCGCCGTACCTATTTAATTTTTGGCCATCAGTCGCGGTAACGACGATCCGCTATCTCCCGTCCAAACTTCCCAAATAATTAACTGTGAATTAAATTATTATGTTTTTGTTTTAATTGAATTATTATTGTTATCATGGCCTTCATATTATTATCTTTTTTTCTTATTATTATTGTGATATTTTTGTTAATTATGTATTCGTTGTCGTGTCGTGTTCGCCAATGCGGCAACATTAAAATCTTTTTTGTCGTTTTTCCCGTAGTGCCTTACCCATTGTTGTCGTGATTATATGTAATTGTTTAAATTTATTGTTCGTCATATTATGCGGAAGCAAATCATCGTTGTCGTTCACCAAACATGACGTCAGTGAACACGGGGATCACCATTTGGAGTCGTTGTTCTCTGGCCGTTCATCATCATGTTTTACTTTTGTATAATATTATATATATATCTATTTAAATTGTTATTTGATGTGTAGGCTTTTAGCATAGTTTTTAGTAATAAGCCCCCCCCCTTTTCCACATGATTTGTACATAGTTTTAAGTAAACAGAATACAATTTACTGCATACCTACCAGACTTACAAATTGTGTTTCGTAATTTTCCATATTTGTACCTATTACCTATTGTATTCATCTCTATGGCTTCCTTCGCTTAGCATACAAAGCCAGTGAGGTACCTATTGGTATGCTGACGGTCATCATTGGTGTCATCGTCGCAGTCGCGTGAATTTGTGTGATACGTATCTTGTGTGGTATTCACGAACCATACAAGGGGTATATACATCTGGTTGCCTATCCAGCCAATATAAGGTGCAATATCTACAGATATATATATATATTTTTTACTCTCGGTTAATACCAGGTGGTCCTTCGATCGTCTCGTCCTTAAGAGTAGACAGTCACCGAACCAATATGTATCTCATCGGAATTATGTTCCCAACTCCATATGTTCCGGAGTTATAGGGAAATTTAAATAAGTTTATTTTGACAAAATATTCATTTCATGGAACCGTAATAAATAAATAAATAAATAATATAAAACGTACAATGACATAATATAAACACACTATATAGGTTATAGTAACATTTTACAACAGAAAAAGAATAGCTGTAATTTGATTCGTTATACTTTATAAGCATTTGCTATGGTCTTATTTAACATTATTCTTTCAATGTACGGCATAAATTATATACTTAAATAGACAATGAATCATATAAAACCAAATAATATTCTAAGAGTGTACTGAGGTAATTTAAAAATGTTAAATGTATTTTAATCTAACTGATTTTGTATTTTGAAATATGACAAATTAAATTTTTCGATTATTTGTAAAATAACAACTTACGTTGAATCTGTATAAGATCTGTAATAGTAAATGCTTTATTATTTTTAAACCATATTTATAGAATATGTATAATTAAACTTGAGAAATTCATTAGTTATTGAAATTAAAATTTAATATATATTATAAAATTAAACATTATTTTTAAATATAAGTAAAATAAATATGAATTTTAGAATTTGTTTATAAGTAATAACTAGTTTTAACCGTAGAACGTCACCAGGTTAACAATATATAATATATGAATATGTAAAATTAATAGATGTTATAAAAAGTATCGTATAATAAATTACGATAGAAACTTAATGTTATTCATAACCTTTTTTTGAAACCCTCTGCATATATATTTTTTAATAATTATACTGTAATTTATAATTATTTGTTTTACTTTATACAAAAGATTGAACATTTTAATAGCTTTATGGTAATCTAGCTTGGGATATATTATTTTTACAGAATTACTTTTTATATGGCAATTCATGAAAATTAAGCATGAGATATTGATTGATATTAATTTATATTAATATTTTAATTCATTTTTTTAGTTAAAATTCTTCAACGGTAGATTAATATACTGTTTGGATACTAATAAAATATATAACTAGGTATGTATAAGATTTTTCAAAAATGAATTAAGTTGACGAAACTTTGCTAAAATATGTTTATTCAAAGAAACGAATTCTATTAGATGTATTAACATAGAAACCATCTCATTTCCTAGGATTTGGAGTATGACAAAATATGTATATGATTAGCAAGGTAATATACAAAGCAATGTTAATAATTTGTAATCGAAATTATTAAAAATATCATGTATAAATTTCAAATAAATTTTGAATTGAATATTATATAACTTCATTAATCATTATTTCGAAACGTTCTAATATAAAATATTTATTTAATTGCAAGATGCATAGTGCTTACTGAGTATAATAACTACCACTATAATTACTTAAAAGTCGCTGAAACAATATGTATCTCATCGGAACCATGTTCCCAACCTCATATAATCCGGAGTTATAGCGAAATTAAAATAAGTTGATTTTGATAAAATACTTATTTCGGATACCGTAATAAATACTCGTAAATAAATTTTAAAAAACCTGAAATGACATAATATAAACACCTTATACAGGTTATTTTAACATTTTACAACAGAAATAGAATAGTTGTAATTCGATTAGTTATAATTTATAATCATTAGCTATTTTTTTATTGAACATTATTCTTTCAATGTATGGTATAAATTATATACATAAATAGACAATTAATCATATAAAACAAAATAACATTCTCAGAGTGAACTGAGGTAATTTAAAATATGTCAAATGTATTTTAATCTAGCTTATTGTGTATTTTGAAAAATGACCAATCATATTTTTCGATTATCTATTCCATAATTACTTACTTTGCATATCACGAAAAACTAAAGTCAATGGTTTTATTAATTTACAAACCATATTTATAGAATATGTATAATTAAACTTGAGAAATGTATAAGTAATAGAAATAAAAATTTAATATATATTATAAAATGAAAAAAAAATTTTAATTATAAGTAAATTTCATATGTATTTAAAATTTGATTATAAGTTATAACTAGTTTTACTCTAGATCGTCACCATTTTAACAATATATAATATATGTATATGTAAAATTAAAAAATAATATAAAAATATCCTTTAATGAATTACGGTAGAAACTTGTTGTTATTCATAATCTTTTTTTGAAGAGCCTGCATATATATTTTTTAATAGGTATACTCGTACATTAATTTGTAATTATTTGTTTAATTTGTACAAAAGATTGAAAATTTTAATAGCTTTATGGTAATCTAGCTTGAGATACATTATTTTCAATATTATTACAGAATTACTTTTTAAATAGCAATTCATACAATTAAATCATTAGATATTCATTGATTCTAATTTATATTATTATTTTAATTCATTTTGTTAGTTGAAATGCTACAATAGTAGATTTAGATACTGATTAGATACTTATAAAATATGAAACTAGTTTATCACCATGTTCCTATGTTCCCTACCCCATATGTTCCGGAGTTATAGAAAAATTAAAATAAGTTGATTTTGACAAAATATTTACTTCATGAATCGTAATAAACAAATAAATAATAAAAAATACGTACAATGAAATTTATTAGTAATTTTAAGTAAAATTCCTTTTATATTAGAAAATAAAACAATATTTATTTTTATTACATTAAATATATGAAAATATTGTTGATCTTTTTTTATAATTAGTAGTTAATAATATTTTAATATTTTAATAATTTATGACTGTGAAAATTGAATTGTTTTTGTTAAAAGTTTGATACTATAAATCTATAATTTATTTTCAAACACAAACATAATTTTTATTTATTAAATCATTGATATATTTAAACGATTTTATTTTAATATTTTATGATACATTATTTGAATATGTGAATCACCACAAAAGTTTATTAGGGGATCTAAACTGCAATTTTGAACTGTTGATAAGAAAATATCAAACAAGGTGCACTTACAGATTCATATCGCCTCTAATGTAGTTCAACCAAGAAAAATTGACGTACATTGTGAACTATTGTTTCAAGATTGACATAACGAATTGCAGTAATATGTCTTAAAACAATGTGTAAGTATACCTAAATAAATTCTTTATACATTTTTTAATAATATATTTTAATTATTAAAAAAGCCGGTCAGTAGGGGGTGGAAGCACTTCGCTCGTCGGGTGTCAGTATGGGTGGATGCACTTCGCTAATGGGCAGGATTCTCTAGGTGGATGTATTGCATTTGAAAGCAATGATAAATCATTGCATTCATTAAAACGATTCTGAGCGTAACTTCGGTGTAGTATACATAACTCTTAATTTTAATTATATAACTACTCAGTACCTACTTATGTTTAACATTTCATTGAAGATATAATGTAGAAATAAATATGATTTAGTGTGACCTTATACATATTTTAAAATGTAATATGATATATATTTTATAATAGCTCAGTTTCATGTAGGTACAGTTATTACTACATAATATTATACAGTATATTTTATTGAATGTTCAGTTTATGACATATAATATTGAAAACGAACAAATTATTATGTAAACCATTTGATTTATAATTTGTATATATTCCAATAGGTACTCTTTACAATAGAACATAATGAAACGGTCACATGACATACAATTAAATAAAATAATTAAGATAATAAACATACAATACCAATTAAATATGTTTGGGAACATTAGGAATTGACGATTATCATACTTTTTTGGGAGAATACACTTTTTGGTTTTTTTTTTTTAATTATCACATAAATATAGTTTGAAGGTAAATGAGAAAAAGAAGACATAATAATAATTGATCATTCAATTCTATAATAATTAACATCAATTAATCGTTCACGTTAGTATAAATTAATAGAGATAAACTAAATATACAGGTATATATTTTTTTTATTTCGTGACCATTGTTAATAAGTGTTACACTTAAATCATGGTCATGTGGGACAAATTTTTTAATAGCATTAAAAAATATATGAATTGACTATTACAATTATTTTTTTAACCCACAAATATTGTAGCACCAATACACATT